>VZSF01003784.1:0-91857 GCA_013398295.1 Chionis minor
ATCATCTTTGTGCCCCTCCTCTGCACCCATCTGAACAGGTCCATGTCCTTCTGTGTCCCCAGAGGTGGACACAGTACTCCAGGTGGGGTCTCACAAGACCAGAGTAGAGGGGCAGAATCACCTCCCTTGACCTGCTGGGCATGCTTCCTTTGATGCAGCCCAGGATGTGGTTGGCTTTCTGGGCTGAGTGCACATTGCTGGCTCATGTTGAATTTCTCATCAACCAACGCCTTCAAGTCCTTCTCCTCAGGGCTGTTCTCAAATCCATTCTCTGCCCAGCCTGTATTTGTGCATGAGATTGCCCTGACCCACATGCAGGACCTTGCACTTGGCCTTGTTGAATTTCTTAAGGTTTGCATGGGCCCACCTCTCAAGCCTGTCCAGGTCCCTCTGGATGGCATTCCTCCCCTACAGCATGTCTACTGCTCTACACAGCTTGGATTCATCAGCAAACTTGCTCTGAGAGTGCACTCAATCCCAAAATCCATGTCACCAACAAAGATGTTAAACAGCACTGGTCCAAGTACTGACCCCTGAGGAGCACCACTCATCGCTGGTTTCCACTTGGACGTAGAGCTGTTGACCGCAACTCTATGAGTGCAACCATCCAGCCAGTTCCTTTTCCACCAAGTGGTCCATCAATCAAATCCATATCTCTCCAATTTAGAGACCAGGATGTTGTGCAGGACAGTGTCAAATGCTTTGCACAAGTCCAGGTGGATGTCAGTCTCTTTCCCCTTATCCACCAACGCTGTAACCCCATCATAGAAGGCCACCAAATTTGTCAGACACAATTTGCCCTTAGTGAAGCCATGTTGGCTGAGACCAATCACCTCCTTATTTTCCCTGTGCCTTAGCACAATTTCCAGGAGGATCTGCTTGATGATCTTGCTGGGCACAGAGGTGAGATTGACTGTCCTGTAGTTGCCTGGGTCTTCCTTTTAGGGTCTTGTCTGGTGTGACCCCAAAATCATCCCCCTGCATCCACCCAGGATGCACTGAGTCTGCGCAGAACCAGACCACCTGCCTTCACTGAACATTACACCCACCATGCATTTGCAAGAAATTTCTTGGAACCAGGCAGAGACTTTGGGTCTTGAACTGTATAAAAATGGTACCATCAGAAGCTTGGGTGGGACCCCCACCACCAAGATAACCAAAGTGAAGAGGACCAACCGGACGCCACTGGATCCGCGGGTGGTGATATCTCTTTCTCTTCTCTCTCTCTCTCGTACTCTCCCTCTCCTTCTCTCTTTCTCCTTAGAAACTTACGGCACGGGACTAACTTTTCCAGTTCATGTTATCCTGTTAAGTAGTTGGTTAGTGAGTTATTGTATGTACCCACATGCCTTGTATTGTTTCCAGTTAAGTAATTGTCGTTGAGTCGTTGTATTAATAAATCATAAAATTGGCTGGCTGGTGTTGTTTCACCTTAATTCTGTCCAAGGGGATCATGAACTTGGTCGTTAGTCCCAAGGGGAGGGAACGGCTCCCTTTCGGGTTGCAACATTTCTGAATTGGCACACGGACAGGATTCTCTGTGAAACAGAAAGTGCCCAGGTGCTTTGTGAGAGACTCTGTGTGTACAGAATTGAACGAGAGATGAGTGTCTAATGAATTTTAAAGGTGTGGCCTCCTGAGAGCAATATGGGGGGAATAGTGGTAGAGAATTTACAGTGAGGCCCTCTCAGGACGAAATAACCCCTCTTCGGTGAAATGAGTGCCCGTAACCTGTTGTCGGGCAAATAAAGTTCCTTGCACTTGACTCTGTGTTGAGTCTTAATTCTGTTCCCAAGAATACGAGCAAAACCTCGCTCTGGTCTTTCACCGGTGTGCGACAGATGGTCTCGAACCTGGTCTTCTCCTACAGTGGGCAGTTCTTCGTCCTCCCTGTCCCTGTCTTTGCCTTCTGTGACTTGGGCAGTGTGGCTAGAGCCCTTGCCAGTGAAGACCAAGGCAAAAAAGTCATTGTCCAGCCTTGTCCATATCCTAGGTGACCAGGTCTACCGTTTCCTTCCAGAGAGGGCCCACATTTTCCCTAATCTTCTCTTGTCACAAACATATCATAGAAGCTTTTCTTGTTGCCCTTTTGGCCCCAGCGAAATTTAACTCTATCTGGGCTTTAGTGTTCATAAACTGATCCCTGCATGCCCAGACAATTTCTCTGTATTCCTCCTGGGCTACCTGTCCTTGCTTCCACCCTCTGTAGGCTTCCTTTTTCTGTTTGAGATTGTCCAGGAGCTACTTGTTCATCCACGCAGGCTTCCTGGCATTTTTGCCTGACTTCCTCTTTGTTGGGATGCATTGTGCCTGAGCTTAGAGGAGGTGATCCTTGACTATTAGCCAGCTTTCTTGGGCCCCTCTTCCCTCCAGGGCTTTATTCCATGGTACTCTACCAAGAAGGTCCCCAAGCAGGTTCAGGGCAGCCTGCACAAGGAAGAGTTTCAGTAAAATGTTGGGTTATTGAATTTGTCACTAACAGCTCACTGTTCTCACTACAGCTCAAGGAAATGTATGCTGGTAGAAAACAAGTTCAGAACATCTCCCTTATTATTCTGAAAACATGCGTTCTTCTGAAAGTGTCCCCAGTCCCAGATTGGGAGCAAAGAGTACCAACGCACTGAAGAAATTCATCACAGCAAGTGCAAGTGTTGTACTGCCTTCAGGAACATCCTAGGACTTGCCACCTCTACTGAATTTTAAAATACAAATAAAAGCTCGGGGTTTATACCCATACCTGATTTTCAAGTATCTAAAGGACAGGAGTGTTTCTGATTTTGGTTTGACACAGGGAAGAGATGGCCTGGGGAAACCCCACACAACACAGGCTGCGGAAACTTAGAACAAGCACAAGCTTTGCTGGCAAGCACACCTTGACCGATAATCAAAGATCTGGTGTTTGAGGTATGCAGAGTTATTTCTACGTTTCCCTGGTTTCCTGGAAATATAGGAGAACTTACACGCTCATTCATCGGAATTTAGAGCAACTAAAGGAAGGAAGGAAGGAAACTGAAGGAAGCGTTGAGAAGGCTGTGCAAGGGGGAGTTTGCTATGGCTAACTAGACACCACTAGATGGCAACCTTTAAGCAGTTCTTACAATACACGGCTGGACAATTACTGAAACACTTTTTAAAACAACAGCGAGGCAGGAAAAAGCTGAGGCTCCCAAGTATGTAGAGCAGGTCAGCAGAAGACGGAGAGATAAGAGCATTTCAGACAGTGCCAAAGATAAGACACAGCTGTAGAAAAAGACATTTGGAAGCAAGAGAATAAAGGACATCAATCTGCATTAACATGCTGGTACATAGAAAGATTTCCTGATATCCAACCTAAAGCTCCCCTGGCACAACTTGAGGCCATTTGCTCTTGTCCTATCACTTGTTACTTGGGAGAAGAGACTGACCCCCACCTCGCTATAACCTCCTCTCAGGTAGTTGTAGCGAGTGATAAGGTCTCCCCTTAGCCTTCTCTTCTCCAGGCTAAACGTTATTAGACATTTTAGCAAACTCCAGTTCTCACAGAGTACAAGAGGTCACTAAGTTGCTTATCACTACATCTTCTAATAATCTGTAGCATTTCTATTGCTATAATTAACTCATGTTTCTTATGTCCGTGCAATGCTACAAACAGAGAGTAGGTATTTGGGCACCCAAATATATACATGCAGAAAGTGTGTGCATATATATACACATACATTCATACACACACAGAGAAAAAAAATATGTATATTTTTATATATATATAAAAAGAGACCGCAAAACTGCTGGTCCCATCTTGGATTTGAGACACATGTTATTGGAGGCCCAGGAAATTTAGAGAACCCGTCTAAAAAACTGGCTCAAATTAAGGTAATGACAGTCATTTACACAGAAACTCACCTTATGCTGCTTTAACACTTCATAGTTATAACCTGTTTCAGGTTACTTTCCCCTTGTAGCAGAGCAGTCGAACATACTTTAAACATAAATAGTGGTAATGTCCAAAAAACCTCTTTGGGTTTTTTTAGAGATCAAAGCCCGGAAATACGAGGCCAGATGTTGACGCTATTTTGGTCTGCGCATTTAGTTTAAAGGTGTCAAAGCATAAATCATCTTTAGACATTCTACTCCCAACCAAGGAATACTTAGGTAATAGTAATGCAAACATCCAAAAAGATGCTTTTAGATGCTCCAATTTTGGAAGCTCCAGTTTTGGAAGCTCGCCTGAGAAAGGGGAGGCATGTTAAGACAGAGTGACCCAGCCTTTATGGGATTCTGAGACTTGCCCTTATTCAAGGCTTCAGGACTCTAAATACAGGGGAAACAGGTCCAGCCTGCAGCCCAGTGCAGAAGCAGGGTAGCACCCAAGTGACTTAAGATCCCGGACTCCCCCAGGACCGATGCTGCGTGCAGAGATTACACACTGCACCTTGGGCATGCTGTATGAGTTTTATTAAGGACCTAAAGGTGGAGTTTATTAAATATATCTGGTTTTCCATCCACACAGCTGATCAAACCATGATGTCTTCAAAAACGAGCATAAGCACCTATTTTGGCTCTCTGTCTCTGACTCACCCACATAGCAAGCGGGCCTGATTTAATTCACTTACTCCAACACACATTTACTTTCAAGTGGTGGTCCCCTGTCTTAGGCAATCTCAGAAGTTTGGGATGAATGCACCTAGGACTGCTTTGGTTTGTTTCCCTTTCATCAACACGACGCATCAGTTAGCGTCACTTAGATGCTTCATACATAGGTATTAGCCAGCAGCCCCCAATTACAAAGCAAGGCCATGGTTTACAATGTAGGTCCTCCCTACATCGATTAGCTGTATCAGAAGGCCCTCAGATTTTATTTGGAGAAGAGGCCACCCAGTCAATTAAAAGTGCAAGGCTCATTGGGTAAGGAGCTGAAGGGCAATCTGTGCTCTTGAGGAAGACAGAGCTGCAGGCTTCTCCAAGATGATGATACATCTTGCCTCTGTAGCTTGCACAGCTAGCAAATAACAAAAAAAAAAAAAAAAAAAAAAAAACCCAAACATTACTTATACTGACAGATTTTGGTTTAAGGGTTTGTTTGTTGGGGTTTTTTTTGGTTTGCGGTTTGATTTTGGGGTGGATTTTTTTGAGTGTTTGATCCACTGAAATACTTCTTTTCCATGTAAGCGTATCACTTGGCACCAGTTAGCACAAGAACACGGTACATCTGATCCTGCAAAGGTACAGAGTAAAAAAGGAGCTCGAACAGATTAGGAGCTTGGTTCCTGCAAGACCAGTAGAAGATAAGCAAAGAGGAGTAACACAAGTGTGAGTTCTTTGATTGTGAAAAACAAGCTGCAGTTTACCAGCTTCCTACTTGTGTATTATCATGAGAACGTGTTCTTTTTACTGTTACCATGCCTTCCCGCTGTAGGAGGAAGACACCCTTAACTGTGGTATCCTATTGGAAAACAATCAGTTCCTCCACAACCTCAGCACTCTAAAGGCATTATACAATTCCAGTTAAAAGCAATTGCCAAGGCCCTTGCTGATAAAAGCAAACGAGATACAGAGCACCGAGAGAAAGGAAAGGGGGAGGTGGCAGGTGGGTAAAGAAAACACTATCAAAACCCAGCAACATTTCTTTAAAGCAGGGCGACACAAAGTAGTCTCTTTTTCAAGTCAGGTTGGTATTTTTACCAGGAGCCAACAAAGCACACCCTGCTCTTGTCAGTTTGCTTCTCTCCCCCCTCCCCCTCCCCCTTCTATATGTAAGTACCTGCTTCACAGAGTTTTTAGCTTTTTTTGTCAAGACAGCGAAAAAATGGCAGAGAAAAACACAGACGACCCCATCACTCCCCCCACACCTCAACAGGTGACATGTAATACTCCTGCACTCAGAGGCCCAAGCTATACTTTTACAAGACTTGGAGTCATAACCATAATGACGATCATGCATTCAAGGGCTCTTCTCCTCTTGGCAAGCTGAGGAAGTGTTGCAGGACAGGAAAAAAAAAAAAAAAGCACATCACCTCCTAACATCTTATAGAAGCAGAGCCCAAATGAGAAAATTTCTGTTCCAAAAGTTCTTCTTTATCTCGCCATCTTTTCCTGCCTCTGGCCTCTCTTTTAGCCTGTTCTGCCTCCCCTTTTACCTTGGAGCAGGCAGGGCACACAGTAGTGTGGGAAGGATGCTCCCAACACTAGTCTTAACCCCTTGCATGCAACTGCAGCCTCTGTTAGCAACTCTTGGTCATCAGTCACACAGAAGGAAAAACTCCCAATTTTAAACTCTTTTAACACTTAGCAGGACAGTCTGTCACATTTTCCAGATTTTTATGCTTAGACGTTAAATGAACAGCTTCAACAGACGCAGAAGCACAGCTTCCTGCAGTCAGGAGCAAGCAGACCACACAACAGGAGAGCCCAAAGCTCTCCTCTGTAGACACACTGCTAGCACTCTCTCTACCTGGGCGGCTCATAGCTTTTTTTTTAAAAGGCAGTTTCTGCTACTGCTTACCTATGACACCAAAATTTGGACTGACTGATCCACCAAGAGATTTCACTGTAGCAACTAAGCCCAGCGACGACACACCAGGCCTGGTGCCAGAAGAGGAAAGCTCAGTTCTGTGCTACATCTGTGCCACGCAGCCTCAGGGTAGTTATCACCCCTGTTAGACCCTTCCCCAAATACTAGTTTTCTAGACTCTCCGGGGCTGGGCAGCACTCTATCTGTGCACCTGGCTTTCTGCAGGGTGTATTTGTGCTCACCACAGCAGGTCTTCCACCTCTGCTGAGACCTCAGTCAACAGGCCGTTGTCATGTAAACCTTATTAACTGGCCTTACCCACTCACCTGTCTTAAAGCAGCTTGGGCAAAACAACATCTATTTGCACACACTTCGTTGGTGACGTTCAGATCACTAAAGAAGCCAGATTCTTCCAGACGGGAGCTACTTAACAGGAGAGCAAATATTTCATACAAAGAAATACTACAGGTGATGGAAATATTTCTGTCTCAGATTCCTTAAGTGCACTTGCTGTATTTATTTCTGGAGGGTGGGCTTGTCGGAGAGCAAGTCAGTAGCCTTCACATCAAGAGGTAACACAAGCAGGTGGCTATCCAGAAATGATTACAACAGAAAATAACGTGGTCACATCATAGGTTTTCTTTAATTTGTGTAATACATACAGACACAGAAAGGCATATAGCTCAATCGGAAGACATGACACAATTTAAAAATACGATATATTTTTCTGTGACATTGTCCTTAGCTGTGACTAATTTATCCCAGCATCATGCACTCAGGCCTCAGGGAAGTGCTGCCATGGACACTGTTCTGCTGTTTGTCAGCGGGACCCTGGAAAAACTTTCTGCGTTGCCGTCGCTGGTCTTGCAACATGGAAGGGAAAGTCAGCGACTACCACTTTCCTCTGACATCCACCACTTCCTCTCCAACTTGCAATTAGGACAAATGTAGTTTGGTGAGCTGCTTAATGTCTTCTGACATCAGGAGACCTATCTCTACAGCAACACAGACACTGTGGCTCACAGGAAAACTGCTAGTCCAAGTCATTGGTAGAGGCTAGGAGTAGAGAGGTGTTCTATTATGAGTTAAGAAGTTACCATTTAAGTCTTCAGGGTAACAGAATTTTAAAAAATGGTGTTTTAACAAACTTAAGCAATTTTATTGCAGATTCTTCTCACTCAGCATCAGAGAGAATGTTAAAAGTATATTGTATGTCTTCCATTTATGATATTTTTATTTAATACAAAATACTATCTCTTTATGGCTTCCCTTCTGCGTCATATGCAAAATATCTTACACAGACAGAAGGAAAATACGTCAGTTTCGATATAAAAAATAGCCCATTTTCTGGTGGAGATAAGTCATGGAAAAATGAGATAAAATAAATACCATTTAACAAACATTTCCGTTTCCCACAGATCCATTTTTTATTACTATCTGGCAATATTTTTTCTGTTGCTCTTCCTTGAAAGACTCTTTGACCTTTTTCCTTTTCAGTCCCCCATCCCTGGAAGGTACAGAAAAGAAACTGCCTTGAGCTCACATCAGGGTCAAGGCTGAAAAACATTACAGTATTAAGATTACACAGACAAAGCAGTTTTCATTCTAAATGTCAGTTTTTGCAATACAATGTTAAATGATCTGTACTGCCAAGACTTACCACACAACACAAACCATGCCTTTCTTTTAATCCAGCATTTAACAGGCAAGTAATTTATTTTCATCAAATACCACCTGCTGACTAGATCCATCTGTCAGCTCCATTTCACTATATTACTGTATTTATTCTAGTAGAACTGTTCAAGGAATAAAATAATATTTTCAGACTCATAGTCAGTAAGGGTGATGGGCTGCAGCCTAAGCAAAGAAGATCTGGAAGAAGTTTTAAAGGATTCCAGGCTAATGTTTCAGAATACAGAACACCTAAATATGCTTTAAACCCAACCTCAAAAGTATTGCTTCTTACCAAGGAAGCACAGACATTCCTCCCTGAGCAGCAATGACAGCCTTGACTCTGTCAGCAAAGTGAACAGCATCTTCTTGTTCCTGGGGGGGGNGCAACTTCAACAGTTTCTCTACGTCTTAAGAGATACTTTTTGTCAGACAGTAAGCACTTGGGTTTATGCCAGGCCCACAAGCCAAATGTGACCTGCAGGGCAGTTCCAGCTGGTCCTGGGGAACACTGCCTGCTTTGCCCACATTTGGTTCCAAAAAGAACTAAGTGGGAGGCTCCACGGTTTCTGGGGCAAATCTCAAACAACACACAGTGTGAGGTCACAGGTCTGGCCAGAGCAGGGTATGCATCTGCTCCCGGCACTTGACCATCAGTCTGAAGCTGAGAAGACACCAACAGGATCACCTTGGAGGAGACGGGGCGCCTTGTACGGGGCTGGAGGCTGGTGCATTCAGGATCAGCGAATTATTCTGATTTCACAGGTGTCTGTTTGCCCAAAGTGCAGATGGCTGAAGATACATGCATTACAGCAGCTTTCCTGCCAAGACTAGGGCTGAGCGAAGACCAAGGTAGGCAGTACCAAACTGGGGCACAGCTGGAGCAAAGGGCCTTGACCACTTTGTCAGAGTTGGGTGGGTATCCAGGGGCTGTGCTAAGTACTGGGGTACAGCTGCTGGGCAAAGGATCAGCCGGATGTTCTGCAGGGATGAGCAACAGGGAGGTAAGAGGAAGCTGTGCAGATGGAGGTGGAGAGTCGGGGCATGGTAGGCAGAAGCACCCCAGTATGGACTGAAGAGAAGGCCTGAATCTGTGTATCATTTCTGGAGTGAAAAATGGAGATCTGTGCCACGCTGAGGGGCAGGACTCCTTCAGCATAAAACCACTTTTTAACATCTCTTCTAGTCTCTGGGAGCCAAGGAAAGCAAGGCAGTTGCACTCAAGTGCAGAAGCTGTTTGGGAGCAAAAGGGAGCATGGTACAGAAATATCGAAATATCTGCAAGAGTAGTTTTTACTGGAAGATAACTAACTCTCATAAATCCATGCTCTCTTAAAATTAAGATTACAGTGTTGCTTTCTGGCCTTCGTCAACTAAGTTGTCAATGAAGATTCACAAACCTAATGCCAACACACCACACGTAGTAATGTAGACTTCCTCCTAGACAATATTTTATGAGCATTTTCAAAACATAGGAAAGCCTAAGTACCTCTTTGACCATAGGTGGCAGGTACCACACATTACAGACAATAGCCCAGCTGGTCATCACATTAAAAACATAGGTCATCATGGAATGCTTTGTGCTGTTCCAGAATGCATCTCCAAAGTGGGGGTCATACTGGAAGACAAGAAGAATAAACAAAAAGGGCATGATCTGCTACTGTAGTTTAAATCACGTAAGCTGCTCTTTTTTGGCCATGAAGTCGCAGTTCAGCTTGTGAAATCAGAAGCAAATCTAAACACACCTCCTAAAAGCAATAGTATATTCAGAGTAAAGCTCCACATTTCAACGTTTATTGCAAGTTTATAACAGCTAACCTTTACAAGCAATGCAGGACCCCAAACTGTGACAGACGCATTGAAACACATCTCAACTAAAACAAGATAGATCTACTCAAAATGTAAAGACTTGTCAGCTACAAATACACTGACTACAAAAGTTTCCTTGAAAACATGCACTCCTTTTTTAACAATTTCAGTAAGATTAGGCAACACTGTAGTTCCAGAAAAAGTAACTAATGCATCTAGAGCTAGGGTGACTTGGCTAAAGCTACTCAGAAGGCCTTGGAAGTACCAAGAAAAGTGCCTTTATCCCCAAAGCGCACAAGAGCGAGGAGCAGGACAGAAAGAGGAGGCAGAAACGAACACTCAGCATAGCAATTGCAACTGTGCTTTTCAGGTTGCCCCTAACCAGTTGTAAAGACACTCAGTGAAACATTTTCCATACTGAACTGAACTGTAACACATTCCATTTTCTCAGGGCTTATTCAGTACCTTATTCACGCAGAACAACCCCCTTTTGTAAGGTTTACACATGAACAGCCATTCTGACATGAGTTCTGCAAATAATCCTTCCATGTTTGAAAAATTGCAGACATGTTACCTTGATTGCTACTGGATGGATGGTCCCTCCTACCTCAAAGCTTCCCTTCTTAAACATCATTACTGATGTATTGTTTATGCAGGTACCTGGCCAGAATTAAAACATGTGAATAGTTTAATCCACTCTAAGAAAATTAAGAAAAGTAAATTCATATCAAATGTAAAGTAAGAAAAAGTAAGAAAATTCATATCAAATGAGTCCTAAACTGTCTTAAGGAGACCTAAGTTGCTAAAGGAGAAAGGAAGTTTTTGTTCCAAAACATAATCCCAGAGCCTGTTCTCTCTTCCATTATGCTATATGCTAAAAATCAAATGGACCACTGTAAAATACCAGAATCTGACTTCTAATATCTCACAAGAGCTAATTAATTCTACAGACTGAAAACAAACACCTCATTTGTAAAGACTCGGTATAATAAACTGCGCTCAGTGGCAAGAAGTGAGAAGAGCAATAAAATCAATATAGCTGTTTCCTACCTTCTGGGAAAATTAAAATGGGTAATTTGGTCTTATCTGCAATGTGTTCTCTAATTCTGTGGAGAGAAAATAAATTTTCAGTGTATACTTCACATTTGTATTTGGCCAAGAATCTAAACACCTGTTACCTCTTCTGTAGGACAAGAAAAGCCCTTGCCCAATTGCCCTTAGCCAGCCAGTAGCCTCAGCCAGGATCTGTGCTAGTTTCAGGCCTTCATCTCAGATGTTACCTCTTGCTAATTGCAAAAGTAGGTTTTCCACAAAACTGTATGCAGTTTTATTTCACCATTTTAACCCAATTAACATTAAGCCAGAGAACCTGAAGCATATAAAAATCCCATTTATCTTTGACAAGTTCCAGCTACGAACATGGTCAAACTTTTCTTCTGACTGAAGTATATTCTGTATTTCAAGCTTTCATGCCTTCTAGGTTCATAACATCAGTTTTATATGTATCTAATGAGTCTCTGCATCTAGTTAAGATATAGGCCACTATTGTACTACATTTGCTGCATCGCTTAAAAACAATTGTGTCACCGCTGAGTAGACTGCTGACACACAAAATCTGTTGTTTTCTGAGACACCTGTTTCCTATGACTCAAGAGCATGCAGTTACTTTCCAATTTGCATTAAAGAATAAAACCAAAACATCAGATATCAAAAAAAAGGAGAGAATGATCCAGCATGGGGAGACCTTCTCCACTTTTTTTTTAAGGACAAGCTGTCATAGACACTTACTTAACGTTAGCTGCATAGTACCCTATTTCATGAAGACTGAGGATGACAAGAACAGTGTCGTGGTTTGGCCTCAGCCGGCACAAAGAACCACGCGGCCGCTCACCCAAACCTCGCAGCAGCGAGGGAAAATTGGAATAAAAAGGCAAAAACTCGTGGGTTGAGATAAAAAGCAATTTAACAGAACAAAAAAAGAAAAAAAATTGACAAAACAACAATAGTACTGACAGAGGAATGTATAAATAGGGGTACCGTACCGACGCGCACCGACCGGACCCGGACCGTCCCCGCCTGCTCCCAAACTGGGAACTGCCCTCCCCGGCTAGCTCCCCCTAAATACTGGGAATGGCGTCACGTGGTGTGGAATACCAGTGCTGTGCCAGATATTAACCCTGTCCCTGCCGGAACCAGGACAAACAGCCTCTGTAAAAACCTGAGAATACAAGAACTTCCATACTGAGCCAATCCTGTTCATATCCTTAAAGTCCAACATGCTGTCTCTGCCAGGAATCAATACTGCAGGCCTGGAGAGTAGTATAGGCATTAAGCAAACACATTGACACTTCTCCAGGATGCTCTTCCAGCTTCTAGCAGCTAGGTGGTACCTTGGTCTTCCCTCCCACCCCAGCTACAACCAGCCTCCCTTTATCCTGTTCTCACAGCAGATACAACCACCTTTAGTGTTCAGAGCTGATGAAAAATGTAGCAGGGCAGGCATGCTCTGGGAAGCAGATGTGCTGACAGAATTCCAATTTCTGCCCTGGCATCCTGAATCACAAGCCTCGAAATCGAATGAACAGGCTTCTGCCTGTGGCAGACAGGGTGACTGGCAATGTGGAAATTCCCAGAGGCTACAAGGCAAACGATCAAAAGCTCAGCAGATGATTGCTACTCCCTGCACCTTCATTGATGGAGCAGTTCCAAACCTTACACTGATGACAACCTACAGCTGCCCACCAAGGAGAGACACGGGGCGAGAACGGTCTCAACGCACGCTTGGACCTCACAATTACTAGAGCTGACAGACAATTAAGCAAACATCTCACTACCTTACTTTTTCCTCACCAGATGACGGTCTTTCATTTCTGAGCGTTCGAACAAAACATGTTGAGTGGTTTGCATGCAAGATTTTTGAATAAGTCCCATAAGCCCTCCGTGTGCCTGGCCAACCTGCAAGCCCAAAGGAAACTGGTTACTATACAAACACACACATACTTAAAATGATAAAATTCTAAACATAGATGTATCAGTTTCTAAGCTCGTTCACAAATTATACCAATTCCCTCGGTCAAAAGTGTGCACACATCTGCCTGAGTTTATTATTTTGCAGTCCTGAACATGAGTTTGAATCAAATCCCACTCTTTCTACCAGTAAGTTTATCCTCTTATCCAACACCCCATTTACGGGCATCTCAGTATTACCAGTATTTACCAACTCTCTTGTTCATACCAAGGAATAGCATCCATCACTGGCCAGGATTAGAACATCTAATGGAGACGTGTGGTTGGCTACACAGATGCCTCCTTCCTGCGGTCTGTTTTCCCTGCCACGACAACCATTAAATTAATTACTTAATGTTTATTCTCCCGACTGCAGGCCCCACCAGGTGACCCATGCAGTAAGCATACATCCGCAATCGAGACTCTCAGTGACAAAAGCATTTCAGGCACACCGCTTATCGGCAGATCTATAGGAAGTGAAAGAACACAAAACATTTAAAAATATTAATAGTACTATGATATATGTTAAAATTTCTGTCAGTACATTACAGCAGATAAGTCATCCTTCCTCATACTTTTAAGAGTCCCTTCACATTTCAGTCATTTCGGCATTTCACCAAAACCAGTTTCCTTTTAGCTGAGAATATGAGACTTCATTGGAGTAGGCATTTTAGCGGCATACGTTACCATTCAGAGGCATATATCAAAGAATATTTGGACGCTAAAATTCTACAAGCAAAGACACCAGAGCATGGTTTTGCTTGTTTTCTAAAGCACAAACAAAAAAATATTTCAGAAGCCTCCATTATTCCACCACTAAGCAGGCAAGATATTACAAAACCTTACTGAAATATCATCCATAACTTACTTTAGAAGACAGCCTGAAGAATTAGTTACCAAACAAATCGGCTAATAGAACAGGTAAACATTTTATGGCAATGTTCTTGCATGTGATTATAGCATGTTCATGGCAAATACTGAGAAAAATATATTGTGTATATTTAAAGTGTATATTTTAACAAGAACACAGTACTACCACACCTTCGCTTACCCTGCCAAGACAGAACAGAAAAAACAGCAGGGCATGCAAAAATCTTGACAGAGTCTAGATGATGCAAACAGCTTCTTGGATCAAGTTGCACCATCCCAGTATCAGTACAGTAATGGAATAAGAATCCCACTCTGAAACTTGAGACACTGAGTACTGTACAACACCAATACCAAGCCGACGAGAGCCGGGCGGCATCGCTCACCTGTTGTGGAAATGAACAAGGCCACTTAGACATCGGACACCTAATGTGGCACATATCATCTGAACCTGGTTGCTCAGCCAGCGTTTAACTCTAAAAGAAATGAAACCATACATACATTGCCAGTTCTATGCAGTCATTCATAGAACAATGTAATGTAAACTCTCCAAATTATTCGCAATAGCTGTTATTACAAAGACCATGTTAAGAGGATTCATTGCACTAAAATGTCACGCAGAAAGAGCTTATCAGGTATCAAAAACATTCTTGTTCCACTCGTCTCCTGTAATCTAGTCTAAACCCACCAGATTCAAAGCAAAGAAGGTAACAGTCAGGGTTTCGTTTTATAGATTTTTCTCTGGAAGCAACTGCTGTTGATTCATTCATTAACATTAAATTAATATAAAAATATTTAGCTGGTGAATCACATTTGAGTTTTCTGCACTGACAGCACATAACAACCTCACAGTATTTAATATGAAATTGCTCAGAACAGATGTCTGACTCCAGTAGAGACTCTATTTTCCACTCTAAGACACACTTCCAGCAGTCTCTACCTGGCTTACATTGCACGTCCACTTTCAGATGTCATTGCCGTACTCTCTCTCATAGTGCTCTCTGAGTTTACAGTAGGACAGAAGTCACCCCATATTAATCCAACATACTAATTCAAATTCCTACAGAAATTAAAATAAAAGATGGAAAGAGCTGTCAGCAAACACCTACCTGCCATTTGGAAACTGTCCGACTACTGTAGTGGCCAAGACCAGCACGAGGATGCTGAAAACAGCCAAGCAGACACTATAGAGTAAAATAGTCTTAATTAAACACTAAGAAGCAAAACTGGAAAAGCAAGCAAGAAAATACTTTCTTTAACCCTTTGATCCATTTCTCAATGCTTTCCTCCACCATTAATAGCATCTAACTAGCAACACAAACCAGTTAAGGTCAACAGGATAACGTGAGCGTGTTTTCACTCAATTAATCCTGCCCTGAGTACAAAACTTGGTGCTGCCTGGAGCCTGTCTTCCAAAAACCACCATGCCCTGATCTGAAGCTATCACGTGGTAAAGAAGCCATTGTGTTGACAGAGGACAATGAGTAGTGGCTAGCATTCTTTAACGCAGGTGAGATTTCTCGCTGCCAAAAAGGACTCATCATTTCATTTTTAAAAACCTATCCAGACGTTTCATTATGTATTTCCACCCCAAGCAGTAAGATACTATATAATCATGAAAATTAAACATCAATTGTTGCTAATGGCTGAGCAAAACCAATATTGAAGCCAGTTCTACATAAAAGTTGTCTTTTTAAGCAGCATATCTAAATTTACACACAGGTATATGCGCTCTGCTATGTGATTGACTGGTATAAAATCCCTCTGTGCACTGCAGTTACGTTTTAAATATGTCCTCCCATCAAAGGAGTAAGAAATTTTAAAAGCTACAGCTCTTTACAAAAATGCAAGAATATTTGTAACCTGTTTGGTCAATATGATAAAGGTTGGTTTTGCATAAAAGAAAATTTTAAAAGCCTGAAAATTTAACACATTGCAAGGGGATGTCTCTTTTTTCCATCAAACCCTGTGCTCCCTGAACATTGGCTTTGCTTCAGATCCCAAGTGTTCAGCTCCCTGTCTCTTAGACTGGTAGAAGCTCATCCTTTCAGTTGACACAGTTTTTACTTCATATAGCAAAAAGATCTCCAGATTATTTCTATAAAGTTTTGCTGGATTTTAAAAACAGATTAATTACTAATAAAACATACAGAACATTAGAAATGTACATCTTCAGCAACTTTTTTTTTCTTTTAGGGCTATCTGAGTTTCAATAGCATCTTGGAAAACCAAGTCATGCCAGGTTCTCCTTTCTGCACTAGTCAATAGCATATCATTTCATAGCTTTTGTAAAAAGTAACATGAAAAACAGATCCCAGCAAATTACATCTGGCTCACCGAAAAGGCATCAGGACACAATACCGAATTAGAATCCCAATGACCCACACAATGGTCAGTTGCCAGCTGACATGGTGCAAGTTGGCATTGGTTCTACTGAGGAGATTCCAGGACACCAGCTCCTCAGAGGAGAACCGTCGGGTGACTTCATCTTCTGCAACTGCCTCACACCCCTTCTTGGAGAAGTACATAACATCAGCAAGGTTGAAGCATCCTTGGCGCTGGCCAGCAATCTCCTCTTCCATGGATGTTTCCTCTCTCTGGATGATCCCTGCATGAAGAAATGAGTCTTCCTTCCACACAGTGGAAGGGACAACATGGATTCCAAAAAGAGTAAAATACACGTGCTTTTTAGAAATAGCTCTCCTCCTACTCCAAGCACTATAATTGCATTGTTAGGTCTCATTTATGCACTGGTATTCAGTTCCACAAGTTAATTCTCCAATTCTATGCCGTATAACACCACTAAATTGTTGAAGAAAGGAGAAAAACATTCAGAGTAAGCTGCAAATAAAGCCCTAAGCACAACAGCTACTTCGTTATCATTTACCAAAGGACATACATACACACAAGTAGAAATATCAACAATGTACTGCCAAGATTGCAGACCCCCTTAACTCAAATTCAGGCAGTGTTTGTATAGTTGTTGTTCTTGCTGCTGTTGATTTGTTTTATTTTTTCCCAGTGGTAATAAACACCTTCCTCTGGTATTTTTTCCTCAGAGCCTTCTCTCTTCCCCCATCCCTTCTCCTGTAAGGGTCACTTCACTACAGAGAAACTTCGAAGTATCTAGATTTTACCCTTGAGATAAACATAGCATAACACAGAAGCATTGTGCAGGAAGAATGACAACACAATCATTTTCCATATCTGTAAAATTATGCCTTATAGGATGGCCACAGTGCTAGTCTCAGTGATGTCTGTTGAGGTCACTCTGAGACCAGATTCTTATCTAGCTGGTTACAGTGACTAAAATTGAATTGATTCATACCAGCTAACATTCAGCTTTTTTTGTTTGGGTTTTTTTTTTTGGGTTTTTTTGGGGGGTTGGGTTTTTTTTTTGGGGGGGGGGTGGAGAGCAGGTATTGGATGACATTAAATATATATTATTCAAAATACATTTAATTTAACTTATTCAGCCTACTACCCCCTGATCAGAATCACACCACTTTCCTCCAGATGCACTTCAGTCAAACCTTCAATGCCCAGGAAATCAACAAACCTGAAATTCATTAGCTGACAAACCAAGGAGTCGATGTGACTAATGACTAAAAATGGCGCTACAAGTAACAGGATTATTATGCTAACTTAACCCAGTCCCCTTTGGCCAAAGAAGAAAGGAAAAAGAGTTGGGAAGACATAAAAAAAAAAAATACTCTCTCCCCATGCCTAGAGAAGAGTGCAAATTGTAACTGTGATCTGAGCAATGGTGTAGGTCCTTTACTTGAGAGACCCTGGGTTTTTGCATGCTAGGAGTTACAAGAAGCAAGAGAGAATCCATACAGAGCACTGTCACGGACAAAGAACACTCGTTCCTCCTAATCTTGTAAAGAGAGAGCTGATGGGAGTCAGAAAGTACAAGAGTCATGAAAATGGGGACAGCTTCCCAAATGCTTATGAGCACTCACACTAGTCTTTAACACCTTTTACTCAGAAGACTCAATCACTCACAGATTATCTTGCTTATAACATACTTAAGGTCCTTTTGTAGGTTTCCTAACTAACTTCAGCAGTTATTTGTCCATCAAACTCCGTTTTGGCCATTCCAGTTTCTTAGTTAATGTCAGAAGCAATTGATTTTCCTGTTTACTTTTTTCTAGGTAAGATATTAAAATAGTTGCCTTTTTACAAGACAAAGAATGCTGTGTCACCTTCATTCAGAGATCTTACCAGTGGAGATTAAATTTTCAAGTGCCAGCGCCTTCTGCTTTTTTACTCCCTCCTCAATCTGCAGGGTGGCCCACTGTTCCCAAAACAAGAAAAGTAGATGTTGATGGGTTTCATTTCATTATTTCCAGGCATTTTGTAATTACCTTAGGTGAATTGTCTGTGCCCCTTTTATTGAAGCAAGGTCTTAGATTGCCATTTTTTAAATTCAGCCTGAAGGCTGTCCTGCACGCCTCCCGTTTCATTTGTTACATAGATTACCTTTTGCCATTTTCAGGAAAAATTGTTTGGCTCAAACTTCTTTTCAGGACACAAGCAGTTCTTTTTTTCATGGGGTCCCACAAATTACTGAACTTCCCAAGAGACTCTATGAGGTCCACGGGCCTAAAACTCTCTCTTCCCCAGTTCGCTTTTGATAATAGAATTACAAAAAGTACTATCACTGACATTAGAGACATGCTGGGAAAATAGATCTAAAAATGGATTTAAAAAAATAAAAGAGATTACTGCAGTTTTAGGGCATTCATGCAGTTTCTGTTAACAGAAAACAGAGGAGGGACACTTTTGTATCCGTACTATTTCTGAAGTAGTAGTTTTGGTAATGAGCTTTCACCATTCCCCGACTCTACCTTTTTGAGCAAAACCATGTTTCTCCTCCCTGTGCAGAGCAGTATAAAATCCCCCCATTAGCAAAATCAAACATACCAATATGCCTAATTTTTGAAGTTGTCATAGTTTTGAATGTTTCCATCATACATATATAGACATACAGCTCTCATGAATACTGTATCTTCCTGCACTTATGTCAAGATATCTGCCCTAACGAAGGACACAGGGTGCTTGTGCGTAGGCTCTGCTTATTAGTAAGGAATCGATGACCCACTCAACTTATGTCCTCACCTGCTATTAAGGCTTCCCACCTATAACAGATAAGGATGCATCCTTCTGCTGCAGGATCAACTCTTGCTAAACAGTCTATTTCCCTCTTAGTGACATGTGCAGCCATTTAAGTCACCATGAAACTTGATCTGAAACAGCTTTCACCGTGTTACAACATGTTGTGTGTGTCAACAACGGCGACTAGCTTTTTGCCATCCTTAAGTTTTGTGTGCTCTCTCTGTCTGCTGCCATTGAAGTTTGAGTAACAAAAAAGGGACACTTTATCACGGCACAATTAGGGTATTTTAGCTACCCTTAGTTGACTCTTTTTCAATCAACCATATTAAAAAAAAAGAGAGAAAGCTCTTCTCTGCATAACCAGTGATGTGATATTTTAAACTCCGTGAAAACCATCTGTTATAACACCATGAAAAAATATCTCAAAAAACCAGACCTTCACCTGTCCAAACTTTCCAACTATTCCTTAGGAAAGGTAAACTGGTACATCATCTGCCTCAGTCTTTTGCAACACATTCAGAATTGGGGAGGCAGAGGATGTCATGAGAACAGCACCCCCACACACTGAGAAATGAAAGAATATAGGGCACAGGAACAATAATGTTGCAAAAAGAGAGTAAAGGCAGACATGTGGCAGACTTAACCTCTTTATAAAGTAGTGCTGGTCCTCACCCCTTCCCCAATATCCTTTAGGATAGTTGTATGGCAGGCAGGAGGGAAAAAAAATAATAAACCACCTAGCTTGGCCCTTTGCCTCACTCTCTGCTTTCCTGTACGGTGTTTACCTGTCTACCACCCTTATCTTGTCCATCACGGTCGTCCTACATGACCAGGCACCCGTCAGCTGGCAGGCACTGCCAGAAATGAGCTTGCTCACACCGTCCTGAAAGATTTAGAACACCTCAAAGAGTCTGGCTTTTGAATCCCAGGCAGAAAAAGAGTGATAATCACTGCCCAAGCTGACTCACAAAAATATGCTAATTCAAACAAGCAAGACAAGTCAAAACCAATAAAAATGTATAAAGTTTACTAGAAAAATATAAAGTCCTGCCTCATAGCACAGAGAAACAGTGGGACAAAAGTGGCAGCCTGTAATTAAATAGTCAGTCAAGGCTACAAAGGCAGAGCACAAAGTAGATAAGGAAGAGCTTGCAACAGGTGAAGGCTTACACAGGTTTTGTTAGCTTGGAAAAGAGGTGGCCGAGATGGTGTAAAACAGAGGTCTACAGTCTGGAGTAGCACAGAGCAGGTGCATAAGGAACAGTTATCTGCTTTCTCTTCTAATACAAGAACTGTGGAGCATCATATGAAAGCACTGGGCAGAGTGTACGAGCAAGAAAAACATAATATACTTCCACAAAACACAGTTAAGTTGTGAAGTTCGTTGTCCAGGACACATTGCCAGAGATCATCCAAAATGGGAGTACTTACATAAAAACACTGATGAAAATCACCATGGGACACAAAACTCTCCTAACTCATGAATCGGCAAAGGAGGCTGAAGCAACAAGCAGGTGCGAGGTTATTCCTGGCAATACGGCCATACAATCACCCAACTCCAAGGCTTTTCATGAAGCCATTGAGCTGATGCCTGTCAAAGCCAGGCCATCTGTCTTGGCCAAAATTTGGACTGACCCAACAGAGTTGTTTCTATGTTCTGCATTCGGTGGAATCTGTATATTTAGTTTGTTTTTAAAATATGAAATAAGGCTTTGTGATCACCTTTGTTTTGCACAGTATTGAGACAGAGCTGTCATGCTGGTCTTTGTTGCAAAACAGTAATGAAAGGATGTTTTAAATACCTTACAAAAACACCGATGTTGCAACTACACAGAATTTAAGTGTTAAATGGAGCAACTTCATTCCTAAGTTTGCTGACTGAATGAGAACTCAGGTGCTGTGCTTTCCTCCCTCTCATTCCTGAAGTGATGAGGACACAGGCAGTCCAAACATGCAGTGAGTGATCCCAGCTGGAATACTGGAGACTTGGCAGATTAACTTCAATGGCCCATTTGTTTGAGGCTTTCTATAACTAAATTCTGAACAAAATAAGGATGCCTAATACTTCATTAGATTAAATACTTCATTGTCTGTGACATGAAAAACAATACAATATGGTATGTTCATTTTTTAAAATCTCACTTCTTGTCCTCCCTTTTTCAAGTACAGTTCAGTGTGTTGTACAGTACTCCATTTTTCCGTACTGTGTAATAACTCAGTTCAGTTTTTCTTGTCTTCCTCTGCATTCCCATATTTTACTACCTCTTCTCCCGTGTTCTCACAAAAGCTTTTTCTAATCACTCATTACACTGGCTTTTTTCAATCCTTTTCTTGGCTTTGTTCTCATGTGTGACAAAGGCCTTGGGGTAATTACTCCATGTAAAGTCTTCCGATGTAATTACAAAGACAAGATCAGTAGGCTTTTAGTGCAAGCTAAAATCACCTTCTAAGATCGAGCACTTATGACCTTTTCATCCAACAGACCTTTCTGTCTGCCCTCATTTCCCCTTTCATGTCCCAAAGAAGAACACAAATCAAATGATCTGCATTTTATATAGCAGGTCTGAGAGGATGTGCAAGCAGCGATTGTCCACAATTGGACAGTGAAAAGCACTCACAAATCTGCTGGCTGCTCTAGTGAGGGCAGATTAAATAGGTTGAGAAGGGTCCCAAATATTTGTTTGATGTAAAAGCACAAGTATCATTTCTTTGGGTTTTGATGCACTGCCTAGCTCGGGATAACCATGTATTTGAAAGCACAGCAGTGAGCGTCTTCCACTAGTTTAAGTGTCTGCAACATCTGCCCATACTCCAGTGGGAGTTTACAGCATATTAGCTACCTCAATGTACAAGGCAGCTATTAATTCAAAGAACACCCACAATTATTAGCTGGCTGATGTCCTTCCTACACATGAGTATTTCTCAAGAAACACCACCACTCCCATTTCACGCAGAAGTTCAGATCTAAAACTCCAGAAGATCCTTGCCAAATGGAATTACAACTGTTTAACATACTTATTTGACTTCCCACAGGACTGCAAGCACATGGTGCAATTATCATTCTAGCAAATGCACTTTCTTTTGCAGATGCAACACTAAAGACCTGCTGTCCCTAGCACAGCTTTGGTAATATCAACATTTCCACCAAACCCTACTATGACAGCTTAGGGAAAACACATTATTTCACAAATAAAAGCTTACAAGCATGCGGGAAAGAAAGATTCTACCAGAAACCAAGCCAAATTCATCTTTATAATTTCCAGAAATATTTTAAGGATAAAATAATGGTAAGAATAGTAATTATAGGGTAATAGTTATGCAATTGAGAAATTACTGTCTTGGAGATCTTTTACTATGATACTATCCATATGTCCTCAAAAAACACTGAGAACACCAAAACAAAACATAAAAACCATACACAAAAACAATCACACCCCCCCCCAAAATTTCAAACCTTGAATTTTACTTTTGTAAAAAGGCTTGTTTTGTTTCTAAAAAGCAAGTATTTAGATTCTTTGATGGAGAAGCAGTAAAGGGTATGAATTCTTTCCATACATTGACCACACAGTGCCCATTTGTTCACACTGCTAAACCACTCCAGTGAAGTCAGGAAGTCAAAATGACTCATCATATGCCACCATTACTCATTGCTTAGTAACAGCTATGCAAACTTGGGCTTTATCCTAAAACACCTGAGCTCCCAGGAAATTCAGTAAGGACTACAGATACACTTTCTTTGAAAACATAACTTTAAAAGAGTAGAGACTAAAATCAAGGACTTTAAAGTCAAAAGGTATTTTTTCAATTTTCTCAAATTGACGAAACACGGAGGAAAATAAAACATGATTCCCTTAGCCTCCTATTTTCCATAGTAATTTACAGCTATTAGAAGAAATACAAAGTGTTTTTGCGTGAGAAGTTTGCTATTGATCTTGCTGGTCTACATAACAAATGCAACACTATGGAGAATCCAGGCATAGTACTCAAGGTTGGATTTTTGGTGAAACATCAACCAGGTTTTTTGGTAATTCCAAGAGCAATCTTGCAATATAGTCAAGCAGTGTGCCAGTATGTGACTAAGCATCTGCTCTCAGCATTGTCAGCGTAGCTATTAGGTAAGGCACCCTATGTCACCATTTAGGCTAACAACAGGAACCAAGGATGGTCTTTGTCCATTAGCAAGATCTCAGGTAGATAATGTCACAGCTAGAAACAAGTCCACACTTCACTAGGCTATCAATGTTAAGTTGTTCATTTCTGGAACAAAGGGCACATATAAGCCTGCTTTAAAGATAACTGTATCCCAAGCAGCAATTTCAGTCATATTATGGTGAATGAGCCCCAGGACTCCCAGAAGAGGCCCAAAAATTGCATACACAAGCTTTAACCCAGCATCTTCTAGCCCTACCCTTACTTCCGAAGAGCCAAGCGGACCACAGCACAAGCAAAGGGGACCTAACATTCCCTCTTATCCTCTCTCCCTCCCATTTCCCACCAAGACAGCTCTTAATTACACTTTTGGCACAATGAGAAGCATTTGAACAATACTTCAAAGAAAACAGCTGAAATTAATCATAAGATCAAAACACAGGAAACTCCTTTTTTGCCCACAGAGCAGTTAGGGAACAACTTCCAACTAAAGAACTAAACAAGCCAGCCTGAACTGCAGTACATAGAGCTCTGCTCTTCCTGTTACTAGCTGCTGCGGCAATGGGGAACTAGTCATAAAAGGCTATATCTGACTGCATAATGATTAACTTAATTACTTCTTTTTTGACAAGTTAATCGTCCACATTATGAACAAAAAATTATCATGCTCATAACCTGTGGAAAGGAAAACATTTACCATGCTTTTCCAAAGTGAAGTGCCTTGCTTATATCAAGCTCACACTGAGTGGGTCAAATGTCCTTCAAAGCTGTGAAATGCACACAGGGA
This sequence comes from Chionis minor, assembly GCA_013398295.1. Lineage (NCBI taxonomy): Eukaryota > Metazoa > Chordata > Aves > Charadriiformes > Chionidae > Chionis > Chionis minor. The sequence continues at coordinate 23,898 of VZSF01003784.1, forward strand.
AAAAAATACAGAAATAATGTCTCCCAGCTGCAGCAGCAAAGTTATCCAAAGAGCTCCTAAGGTTTGTGTTTGATATGAGAGAACCTGATGAAATCAATTCCAAGGGATCAAGCCTCTTACTGAGGATATCAATAAGAATTTAATGAGCATACCACTGGCTGATTAAAATAAAAGAAAGAAGTATCCCATATAAAAGCCAATACAATATATAGCCACTACAGGCACTCATTTCCCATTGACATGAACATTTGAAAGAACAAGTAACCCCTAAAGTTTGCAGCCATCTGCACTATGTTAAATGATGTTTATACAGCTGAATGACAGTCCCTGCCCAAGAGCTCTTAATCAGTATAAAAAAAACCAAACCCACAAACCAGAAGAATTCTAAGACAGAATAGACAAGATAAGATAGTCATGATACTAACTGTATCACATTGTTCTACTGCACAGATAGATGGCTCTAAAAGCTTAATAATAGTAACACTACTAGTAATAAATTTTCTGCCACAAGTAGAAAATATATTCATGAAAAACAGGTTTATGCCAGAAAGACAAAGTTAAACTACTGGAAAATGGAAATGCTTCACTGTTCAATATGATGAATTCACAGCACCTACTTTTGGCCACTCATGAATACGAAAAGCCAGACCTGAAAAATTAAATGCAATTCTGGCTTATTAAAAGCCCCAGAAAACTTTTACTGGTATCAGCTGAATCAGGATCTTAGCCATGGCCTGTTCATATCAAGAAAAATTACACTTTCAGGAGGTTGCATAGATTCCTCAAGTTTCATACAGCAGAACGTGTGACTGCTGAGTCCTCCAGATTTATAACTGGAAGAAGCAAACACACAGTCAGTATTCTTACCTAGAACAGTGCTCATTAATACCATGCAATTCAAATAATCCAAATAAAACCATTGAAACACACATTCTTGTTACATGCTGACTCCCATAAATTAACACAACTTTTATTTATGTTTGAATTGTCACAAGTATAGCATGCAATATTCTAACCAGCTTGAACTAGAAGCAGTATGTCCTGAAACCTCTACTTTAACCCAAGAAAACCTCAAGCCAGTACCAGATTATAGCCCAGCACATAACTAGGTACAATTAAAGACAAAGCTCAAAAGAACTGTCATGGAAGTTAAAGCTACAAACAACACAGAGAAGTTAATGGAATTCCTCCTGCTAACATCTATATCAAATGTACAGATTATTATTTTTTTTATTAAACATGTCCTGTAATAAACACATACCTTTTTAACCCAATTCTCAACTTACCTCTAATATTTTTATTACAATTTTCACATAGAAATGAGAAATCCCCAATGACACTCTAAACACTGAAGGCAACAAGATTAACACCACAAACAAAATCATCCAGATGACAGACAAAATCCTGGCTTCTGCAAGGCCATAGCGCTCTCTGTTTTCTTCCATGCTTGCTCTTTCAAAATGCCAATCTGCTGCCTTTCTGAGAATATATGCTCATCTGTAGTGGAGAATCCAGCAAGCTTCAAGAGACAGAGGCAAATAAAAATTACACATTCTAAGACATAAAGCTATCTCTAGGAGAAGGTTGCTGTCCTCTGAAGCCTAACACCACACACACTCTCAACGCTGATGTATCTTCTACCCCTTGACCCGCCCTAACTCCACCCAGTTCCTTTTAATTGATAAGCATTTACTCAACAGACATAATACAGGGAATAAGAAAGAAAAAACATGGTAACTAATAATATGTTACATGGTAAGATGCTGCCAATAAGGAAACTTGTCAATATGTCAACTAGTTTTCACAAGGTGTCCTGTCAATAAATTACAGTACAGAACCCAGTAGGTGTGGTTTTCAGACTGCCAAAAATTTTTCTCTTCTAAAACTCATTTAGTGTACATGAAACACTCCTCCAACTGACATTTGCTAAAATTAGACAGTTATTTAGTCAGACTTTCTGTTTCATGATGAAATGACTGCTTTGTTTTGATATTTGACAACAGGAACCAAACTGAAGCTTGAGGTGCAAGTCAGGCTTTTTTTTATTATTTTATTTTTTAATAACACCTGTGCTATGGAGATGCAAATTGCAGCAGGCAGGAATTGACAATACAATAAAACCTGCTCCTTCCACTGCTCTACAAGAAATTAGCCAAACTGTATTACAGGGTTACAAAATGCACTGTGCTGAAATAACAAGTCACCTACCTTTGCATCTATTCGACTGCAGAATTTAAATACAATAGATAAGCAGGTTTCTCCTTCTATCCTATCAAGTGCCAATAATTGAATTCAGTATTTTTCAGGAAAGCCCCAGTCCAGCTCCGCACACCGACCCCTCTCCTGCCTTGTTGTATGCATCCCAAAAGACACAAAGATGAATAACTATCTCTAGAACCTAAGAGGAGCCCAGCAGGTGCTCATTTACAACCTTATCACAGACTAAATTAACTAACCTTGGTGGAATGAGCATTTAGGGCATAACATCCAAGATATGTTGGTCTGAGAAAGATCTTTCCTTTGCACATGCTTACATTAGTGTGTTTGTTGAAAGCTGGGGCTGTCCTTTTAAACTATCCCCATACCCACGTACCATTGATTGGTTTGTATGGTGGAGCAGCCTTGGTACACACAAACCGGATTCCTTAGAAATTAAAGCAGGCCCAAAGCTCCTCTGTCGAAAGTGCACTCAGTACTCTCCAGTCAGTGACAGAAGCACTGAGAGAGTGGGCTGCACTATCTTCAAGTCCTCTAGTTTATACCATGCACCCACATGGGCAACCACAAGCAGGCTCTTGACATGTTACAAGTTCACGTGATACCATGCCATGCTTCTTGTGCCATATAATGAGACAAAATAGCTTTTGGATCTTCAGTTTTGTTGCTGAATGCCATCCCTGAGGTCTTTGTAACTACATCACATCTTCTTCAGCAATCTAACGTTTGCATCTTCTTTTGATTATTTACCTGCTTTACATTTGCTCCCATTGCTGACCTCTTTCTGAGCCTTCTGTACCTTCTACAAAACCTCGCTGGTTCGGTTTTTTAATTGCTTCTGCCTTTCCATTGATTTTTCTCTCAACAGCAACCTCAAACCCCTCATTGTCCCATGACACTGCTGCTGCCAGGCACACCATTACCCACTATTTCTCACCTGCCTCACCAAAAGGCTCTAGTTCTAGGCTTCTCTAGGAACAATGATTCGTTGTTTGTAAAGCAGCTTTTCTCACCCGTTTCTTTTTAGCTGCCATTCCCTACGTTCTCATTTCTGGTCTCTTTCTCAAGTGGCTTGCCCTGCTAACACACGTTCCCTAGGGTGGCATACAGTAAAGAACTGGACGAGCAGGCGTCGATCCTCTAGCAAATGCAGTGCATCTCTGAAGAGCTACCTTCATCTTCAGAACGGGGGATCGGTATGCGTTTCATCTGGGTGCCGAAAACTTTGTGGGCGGGAGGGTGGAGGTAGTTTGTGGGACCTGATTTGAGGCAGGAAAGGTGGGCGAAATGAAGTATTGATAGCACACCAGCAAGTCCAGGAAGGTGTGGCGACTCTCTTAATGAGATGCCTCAGCAATAAGCCTAAGCACAGAAAAGGGGGATCCTTTCCTAAAAGGAGAGAGGGAAAGGCAGACTTCCCTATGCTGGGAAGAGGAAGAAGAAAGAAGTTTCCTCTCCTGAATGAGGGAGAATTGTTTTCCATCCTGTGAGACCTTACCATTTGCACTGCCTAACTCTTACAAAGTCATATTCCCCACCACACCAGGGGCACAGACAGACACTGTAATTCTTCCCTGCCACCTTCTAAAAAAACAGAGCAAGTGAACCCCTCCCACGCTCACCCCACCATCATGCTGAATGATGGGACTGCAGCCCTTTTGTCAGCTATAATTTTCCCTGGCAAACCACATATGGGGGTTTTCTGGGGGCTGCTCAGACAGAGCAGACATATATGACAGGCATAACCAAAAAAAAGCAGAACAGGTTTGGAGAGGGAACAAAGAAAACAGAGAGGCTTTAGCAGTTTATTGCTTTTCACCCAACATGTCACATTTGCCACGCAGCAAAAGGCAATTACTGCACCCATTCCACTCAGTTTGCTCCTGAACACGCAGCACCGAAACAGTCCGCTGCAGCGAAAGCACCACCGTGAATTCCTGAGCCAGCCTGGGAGCGTCAGCCCCTTGCGGGTTGTGAAAGAGGAGGCCATAGGGATGGCATTCCCACATAAAGCCAAAAAAGATGAAGAGGTGCTAGTAGCCTCTCTGCTGAGGTGGTCAAACTACCTAGCCCAAAGGCTCTACAAGATCCATACATCCAGGTGTCACCTTTATTCTTTGCTTTATCCACTTTGTACCTCCTGAAATCATGCAAAATGTTTCAGTGTTCTTACTGTTCTACTGCAAACCTTTAATGTTACATGGTTTGGAGGGTAAAAAAACCCCAACAAACACCGTAAACACCTAAGCCGCGAAGGAAGTTGAAATCAAGAAGAGCCTTTGCATCTACCTATTAACAGTATAGCATAAAAATCCTAATGCAATGGAAAATGGTGCCAAAAAGCACTAAAGAATGAGCTTGAGTACTGGAATTGGTCCAGTCACAACCAGAGAGTTCAGTCTCCGTTAATTTTCTGCCAAAAGTGTCTGGCAAAGCTTCTGAAGCATCTTTCCATCCTTGGGCTCATGAGCATGGAAACAACTGAGACATGGTCATCAAAGCAGGTCTACTTCTTAACTCCACAGCACTAGGGATTGCTATTGAAGGAAATCTGGACTTGAATTGTATCTCTGCCCTGCATGAAGGTGATGCAGGGCAGAAGGGTATTCTTTATTTCTCCAGGCAATTCATAACACACCTTCCTATTTCCCCGCCAGAAAGTTGGCACAGCTTATTACACCCTGATCACAATCATTGATTTTTTATTATTATTTCAAAAGAACCACTGAAATGTACATGTTTGTCAAATTCCAGTATGAATAGCCATGCATCCAACACTATGAGCTGAATAACTACAGTTTGTGATGGGACTACACAAAATTCTTCAGCACTATAATTTCTTTAAGAATTAGCTCTGCCATCCACTGACTAAACAGAGCTTCTGCATGTATTCCTCCACCTTTCTTGCATTCATCCCTCTTATCAAAAGCCAGCCAGCTGCAATCATGTCCATTTTGAAACTGGAAGAGATACTTTATCCAGAAGTGTGAAAGTATCGCAAATAAATAAACACGCAGCAACAGAATGTAGTTTCACTCATTTGTAAGGTGCAGTAAATAATAGCTGATTAATTTATATCAAATAACTACAAGCACTTCTTCATGATGAAGTGCCCTATATGTCAGGAAAAGTCACAAGACACTTAATGTGCAAAATTCTCTGTTCATTTCGAAGAATGAAATCCATTTGGAAGAACAAAATCCAACCTAGAAAAAAGTGATGCTGGTGACACAGGAGGAATTCAAGAGCAAAGCTCCCTTTAATTTAACAAATCTCACATTGACGGCTGTAAGCATAAGAAATTCACGTGAAACAATGAAGATATTCCTGGTCTCCTAGGGAAATGAGAAGGAGATGGAGTGGGTGTCAGCTACGTGCTCTTGGCTCTCGATCCTTGAGGTCTACTCATTCTACTGATTTCTTACTATTAGGCAATGTTTTGCAATTGTCTGAGGGAACCAGAATTATGACCTATTTATTTTCTCACTGCAAGGAGAAGCAAATACAGCACTGACCTCTGCTTATCTGCAGCACCTTATATGTAAGGGTTAAATTGGGTATAAAGAGCCTTTTCCTGCACAGGAGTGGCCATACAGCAGTCGTCTTTCAAGCAGGTGCATATACACTGTGAACAGACAAAAACTGCAATAGGACGTAACAGCTTTCAAGGAGCACTACTACGGTTTTGCCTTCCCTCCGGTATGTTACCTACGGTTGACACAGAGTAGAAAGAACACTCGGTGTGACCTCTAAAGAGAAGGAATCATACAGTCACAGAAAACTTGGGAACCGTTCTTCCCAAGTATGCCCCCTTCCTGTTCAACTATTCCAGTGACTCCAAAAGATGCCTAGAGGGATGTCATAGAGTTTGCAGCCTATACTGGCCTGCCTGTCTTGTAACGCCTTTCTTATCAGCCTACCAGAACATCATATGTCCTTAGCAGATACCGTTCCAAAACAACACTGACACACCAGCTTGAGCCACGTGGTGCTTCAGATGTGTAATACATTCCCTACAGGTTAACAAAGAGGTATTTCTACCTAAGGCAAATGACAACAAGCTCCATGACTATCAGTCATGGTCCATCTTCTATCAGCTGATGTTCTATTTTACAGTGAATATACAGGGTATATTGTTTACCTGTTTTCAGTTGCAACATGATCAAAAGCTACTTACATTTAGAAGTACACCCTAGCATTGTCATTAGGCACATGAAGGTGTTACTATTGTTGAAATTGCTCCTCCTCCGGCTCCAGTTGCAGGGCTCCCCGGTATTTCCATGCAAGTTTTGCCATGCTACAAAGACAGCAAAGCAGACTGACCTACTCAGAAAAGCCCTGTAAGTCAATGGCACAAAGTCAAGAGAGCAAACCTGTGCTGATCTCCCAGCATCTCTTAACATTCAGGGGTACCAGGATGATGTTTTGCAGGGTAAGAAAGTCTTTCAAACAGAACATTCTGCACTCCAGTTACTCTTATGTGTATACTAACACATGAAAACTACTAAGAATACCTCTTCTTCGATTAAACTTTTACCAGCTACAGAGAGAAAAAAAAAAAAAAAAAAGGCCCTTTTGGTTTTTGCTTATATCTTCTCAACGTTTCAACGTCACATTCAGCGAACCCCTCACCCAACTGCTTCTCAAGGATGAAATAATCTCTGGCAAGTTTGTTTCAATTTTTATCAAGACTGAACATGCTTCACTTGTGAGAAATCCTCCAAAAGGCCAGAATAACCTTAAAGATCGCCTATTGCATGGTAAGCAATGTCAACTGCGATATTTTGCGGCGATAAAAGAAATAGACAGACTCCCTCTTTAGCTTTAATAACAAGCAAGCAAGCAAGCAAGCTGTCTCTCATTTATTTCCGCACATGCTGGTTTTCATGCTTACAGATCACAATCTGGACTATGAGGCCAAACAGGGTGTTTTATAACATTCTCACTGTTGTGACTGTCTTCAGTCATGATCACGCGCTCCACTCATCCTTCAGGTGGTTTTCCAGCCTGACCTTCACACGCTCTCAAACACACAACATAATCATCCTGTTTCAGCCTGTCCAATATCCTTTTTTTTTAGTTCGACTAATGACTTTCTCTGATTTATCTCGCATTCATCCTCCCTGACCATCCAGATGGCCAGAGCCGTGTATTCTGTTGCTCCCACATCTTCCCTTCACTTGTACCAACTTTCTTTTATCATCCAGATGGCCAGAGCTGTGTTCTGCTGCTCCCACATCTCCCCCTTTTTTTTGTTTTGAAACATCGGGTTCACAATGAGAGCAACAGAACAGATTCAAGATTGCTATTGATAAATGCACTGACCACAATAGCACTACTACTTAAGGTTAATATTGCTAGCAAAATTAATAATAATAAAACAACCCGGGGGTAACATTCACCAGATGGTGAAAGGCGCAGCGCTTACCCAAGCCGGTGTCCCTGCCTGGGGTGGGGGAAGAGAACGCAGCCCATCGACTGGTCCATCAGGTATCCAGATTCTTCTCTCCCAATTTGACAGTCATTTTCTCTGTCTTTTTATCCTGAAAATTACGAGGTTTCCCTCCCCTAGGTGACGTATAGTATGATTTGGGTGGAGAGATGAGTGCTATAGTCATGTATGTTTAGCATGATCTCTAGAATCTTCATTAGCATATACAGGGGTGTCAACTTTAATATGCATTTCACAGGTAATGAGGCAGTGGTCAGACATCGGGCACACCAGCCTTTCGAAGAGCAAAGAACTACACAAGTTCCTGTTATCTTGTCTTCACTGACGAAAAGCAGGGCTGTCCTGCCTATACAGGGTCCCCTCCTTATCTGCACCCCGTGCTGGCCAAGTAAGTCTCCACTCCTCTGGCCTGCACAAGAGATTGCAAGGTCAGTCTTAATTGTTCTTTGAGCACACAGACCTTACCTCATTATGCAAATTCCACATTATTCACTAAGTGACTATAGTCACTCGGATCAAAATCCAAGTCACGCTCTCATAAAATCAACCTTGGGGGTATCCCTTACATTGGACTTCTCTTCCTCCACTTCAGGACTCTCAATTCTGTCCAGCCAGAGATCATACGCACCTAATGAGTTAACAACCGGGTCAACATAGATTAGACACAAGCCAATATCATACAAAAAACCAATTACTACAATGACTACAATAATCACAGATTGCAATAAAGAAGCAAGCCATCCTGACAGTGAAAATCCCAATCCATGTAACAGCTTATTCAACCATGTTGTTTCCACCCCATTTCTCAGTTCGCAGCTGGCCTTTGTTCTACACGTTTTACATGATCTAGTTGTTCATCAAGATCTCTAGTCACATTGGGTATATGAACACAACAAGTATCATTTGCTAAGTCCAAATACCTGCACACTCCATTTTCATGCAGCAATAGCAAATCTAACACCAGTCTATTTTGCAATGTCATTCTTGATGGTGCCTGAAGCTGTTCATTTAATTTCTCCAGTCCAACCCGAGTTGCGTTAGCCAATGCTTCAACTTGTCCCATAAGGTTATACAGCATCACGCAATTCTGGAAAGCTATTATCTGGGGTGTAAATATGGATTCCAAAGTCCATCCAACCACAGTTCCTGCCTGGGGTGGACCCAAAATATGTGCCCAGTTGACATGCTGCCCACCGGTCACTGAGATCATCGATACGCACAAAATACCATGACACAATCTTACAGAAGATGATAGCCAGGTAGGCTAGAAAGGTATTCACAGGTGTTGGTGGAGCACCCACAGTGGCCATCATTGTACTTGCATTTTGTTGTAACTTCTGCGGTTGTCCCCATATAATGTCACCCACTCCTTCAGGTCTCTTCCTCTTCCTGGTCTTTTTCTGCTGCTGACATTCTGGATAGGTGTTGTATCTCCAGCACTGGATCCTTGGTTGTGTCTGTCCAACTCATAGTAGGGCTTTACAAACTTCGCAGGTAACCACCGTGGTGCTGTGGAGAGAACACACGCATCCCCCCTCTCCCATGTAATTAGTTCCACGGGGCACTGCCATTTGGCATCCTGTAAGGGATCCCAATACGAGACTCTTGGTCTTTGAGGGAAGGCTTCCGGAGCACGGAAGTGTTTTTCCGCTGCTGTAACAAAAGTGGAGGCTATGTACAATTTAGAAAATTTAAAGTGTATTTTGCATTATCTAATTGTTCCTGAGGTACCATATTCCCCCTTTTTTGTTTTAATAACATAGCTTTCAGGGTGGAGTGGGCACATTCAATAATTGCCCGTCCCATGGGGAAGTGTGGAATTCCTGTGACAGGGGTAACACCCCACTGCTGTAAAAAACAGTAGGTAGATTCAGCCGTATAGGCCGGGCCATTGCCTGTTTTGATTTGTTGCGGCACCCCCGTAACAGCAAAACAGCGAGTCCAATGACGCTGTGCATCCTTGCTTTTTTCTACCGTACGAGCGGACGCACAAATCATGCCAGAGAAAGTGTCAATAGACACATGGACATACTTAAGACATCCAACAGTTGGAGTATGTGTAACATCACTCTGCCAGATAGCATTAGGTGACAAGCTGCGTGGATTAACCCTTACGGAAGAGGAGTTAGAAATAAGGCCCTGACAATGAGGGCAAGAACAAATGATTTCCTTTGCTTCAGACAGGGTTAAATCAAACATCTTTTTCAAGGCCGCAGCATTTTGATGAAAAAACAAATGCAATAATCTAGCAGTGTGAAAACAGAGAGTAGCTAAGGTGTAAGAGTCAGCAATTACATTGTCCTCTGCAACGGGCCCTGGCAAAGTAGTGTGTGAACAAATATGAGTAATGAATATTGGATGCAATCTTTGCTGCAACACCAATTTTAAGGATACGAATATTTGATAGTGTCTGGTGAGATAACTCCTTCAAAAAGGCAAAAGGTAATCGCTGAAAAACTTGGACAACATATTCAGAATCACAGACTATATTCAATGATTCATTTGGAAAAAGTTCTAAGGCATGTAGTATCGCCCCAAGTTCCGCTACCTAAGCAGACTCTTCCAAGAGTTTAACAGAATGATGCCATTCTTGATTATCACACCAAACAAATACAGCTTTGTGGGATTTTCCTGACCCATCAATAAACACTGTGCGCGCATTAGGAATGGGGCCAAATAATATTACAGGAGCTGGCCTTAAATGAAGAGCACTTAAATTTTGCAGCAGTTTACATTTAGACAGATTTAGTTTACATTTACAGTAGACCAAAAGCAACAGTATTCAAAAAAATCTGCTAAAGCAATCTGCATGGACTTAGATCGTGAGTGACAAAAATCAAAGTCAAACTTAGTAAAGGGAGGTGGATGATTGCAGGATCATTCCCGGTTAGATGTTTCACCCTTTCTCTCCCTCTTTCAATCAGCTGAACAGTTAACTCTAATAGTTGGGTGATAGTTTTACGAAGTGAGTTTGGAAGAAAAAGCCACTCCAAATATCATAACGTTTGGGTGGACTCATCATACTGGCCTATGATTGCAACAGGCTGTTTCTGAGTGTGCACAATAAATAAGCAGACAGGAAAATCCAAACGAACGCAATCTGCACACACGGTTGTTATTTTTTGCGCCCCATGTTCCAATTCTTTCTGTGCATCAGCAGTTAAGGAACGAGGAGAAGTCTAATTTGCATCTCCTTTAAAAGATCAAACAAGTGTTTATGTGTAGCAATGCCCATGACAGGCTGCACCCAATTAATAGTCCCCATCAGTTTTTGTACATCATTCAAGGTTTTTATGTCATTATTGATTGTTAAGGGTTGAGGTTTTATGGAAGTTGTCACTAAGATCCAACCCAAATATTTCCAAGGGGGTACTGTTTGTACTTTTTCCTCTGCCACCTGCAGTCCGTAGGTTCTGAGAGTCTGTAATAAATGAGCCACTGTCTCATGCAAATAAGTAGGAGATTTAGCACAGATCAAAATATCATCCATATAATGATATATTAAGCTGTGTGTGAAAGCTTCGCGGGGAGGCTGTAGTGCAGCTGCCACAACAAGTTGGCAAACAGTAGGACTATTCATCATACCCTGAGGTAATACTGTCCACTGATATCGTTTCATAGGCTCCATGTTATTAATTCTGGGCACAGAGAAGGCAAAATGTCGACAGTCCTCAGGGTACAAGGGTATAGTAAAAAAAAAAAAGTCCATAATTGGAAGTTCCCAATTACACAGCAACATAGTCAGATTTGGGGTTCCAGGCTGCAAAGCACCCATAAGCTGCATCACTGCATCAACTGCCCGTAAATCTTGTAGTAAACGCCACTTCCTAGATTTTTTTGGAATGACAAAGATAGGAGGATTCCATAGACTAGTAGATTGTACAAGGTGGCCAGCTTGTAGGTGTTCCTACACCAGCCACTGAGCATGTTGTAATCTTTGCCCTTTCAGAGGCCACTGATCGACCCAAACAGGTTTGTCTGTTAACCAGGTTAGTTTGAGCAGGGGAATTATCCACTCCTCTGCGTTCATACTCTAAGCAATCTATGTCTGCTGCTCTTTAGATCTGCACAGATCCCATCTATGCTACTAAACAGATCTGTGTTTATATCTGACCACAGTAAGATTGTGCTATTTATGGTTTATCTTTGGCCATCAACAGTTGAATGATGAAAACATCGAAGAAGTATTTTTAAGTATTGTATCACTCATTAGGATGACTGTAACACATTTAGCTCTGACCACAACATCACAACAAGCATTATTGTTTCTACAGAAGATAAAACCAACTACAGAACTTTATTTATCATATCCTGTAGCTTACAACAGGCTCGAGTCTTTGTTTCACAAAAGCAGGAAGTCCCCGCTACATGTTCTGACTACATTTGTTTGCCTCAGCAATGTACTCATCAGAGGTGTAGGCATTACCTGACTGTCAATAAATATCTCATATATAATAATATAATATAAATCTTGTATATAGTTCGCATATCATTGATGCTGAATGCAAAACCAAACATGGTTTGTCAATACCCAACATATATTGCATTGATTAGATGCATAAAATTCTCTCACAGCTCTGGCTTAGTTGTGACTGCCATCAGCATAGGGTCCTCTGGGGCAGTTTCTGAAAGATGGCAGCGTTCACATCCACTTTCATCATTTTCTCCACAAACAGCTATGGAAGCTGGTCATATCCATCTGTTCTTGTTGCCTCCACTGTGGCAATGTGGTCTGCAACAGAGTCATTTGTTGCAAGTATCACTTCCGTTGTACTTATTACCCATTCGTTTAATACCACGTGCCCTACACTGCAAGAAATGCATACTGGCTCTTTCCCATTAATCTTGTCAATCACTCTATCATCTGAAGACTCATCACCCCTTATTCAGAGATCTAGATCATTTATGAGTGCGTTGAGAAATAGAAGTCTTAGCTGGTTCCTTTCTCCACCGTGACAACAGTTAAGAATCTCAACAATTTTCCTCTTCTAAACATTGGCACCATCCACATATATTTAAATAACACTCAAGGAATTTTATTTAAAGGTAAATATGCCAGAACTAACTATTCTCCTTCTAAATCTCGCCAACAAGTTTTAAGGGAAAATAAATTGCACTAAAAAGCTTAATTTTATGTGCAACCTAAAAATACATGCATGAGACCCCAAAATCATGGAAACACCTCTTGAAAGACCACAGAAGCATGCATCCTATTTCACAAGTCAGGAAATTAAAATCTAAGGCTAAGAGCATGCTCACCTATAGTGCTGGTGAGGGATGAAATCAAACATTTACTCTCCTGAAGTGGAAAAACTCCTACAGCCTTTAGACTGGATCTCTGATCACATTGCAAAGAATGTTGTCACTTTTAACGCTCCCTTCCTGAATTTCTTTTCTAGGGCTTTATTCTGGCTGATGTGGTCAGGGACACCTGCTAGAATGTGAAAAAATACGTTACTACAAATACTAAAAAGAAGTAAAACGTGATTAATGAAAAAAGACAAAACATACATTCTGCAAACTCAGTCTGTATCTTAGGAAGAAGTGGTACAATTTACCGCTGTCTGATCATTGTTTAGCATTATCATTTTACTAGGTTATTGGCTCAGAAGATTCTCGCCACAATCCTAAACAGTCCTGTGCACCTCCAGACATCCTCACAGCTCATGTCCTGTTTCAAAAGGTACAACCTTGATACGGACAGGAGCTCAGCCAGTGCCGTGCCTTTCCGTATTGCAGGTTGGCATGACACAATCCTCCCACTCCGAAGACATGAATACAGCTCGCTCCACCCACACTCCCGGCTGGATGACGCGGGCCAGGCAGCTCGGTTTAAATGCTGTTTTGATGCTTTACTAAAGCTCTTAGTACAGATCAATCCCAGAATCACAGAATGTTAGGGGTTGGAAGGAACCTCTGGAGATCATCTGGTCCAACCCCCCTGCCAGAGCAGGTCCATCTAGAGCAGGTTGCACAGGATGGCGTCCAGGTGGGTTTGGAATGTCTCCAGAGCTGGAGACTCCACCACCTCTCTGGGCAGCCTGTTCCAGTGCTCTGCCACCCTCAAAGATGTTCCTCTTCACATTCAGATGGAACTTGCTCTGTTCAAGTTTGTGCCTGTTACCTCTTGTCCTGTCACTGGGCGCCACTGAAAAAAGACTGGCCCCCTCCTCCGGGCACCCTCCCTTTAAGTGTTTATAAGCCCCGTGAGATTTCCCCCTCAGCCTTCTCCAGCTGAGGTGCTTCTATAAGCACCGATATGACTTTCAGCCTGGAGCTACGTCAGGCCTCGGAGCTTGCAGGCAGGTGACGGGCGGCATCACTGAGGCCGGGACACCTCACCTTGCCCTGGGGAACCTGCCCTTGCTGCCACCCCTGCGGCCCTTCGCCCCACAAGCCACCTGAGAGACGCGGGGGTCGGGGGTGCTGAAAAGCCTTCCAAAACCGCAGCGTTGTTTAAGGGTAAAAACAAAACAGCAATCCAGACTTCAGAATTACACCATTTAAGGCGAACCTTAACGGCCCGGGTTTGCCGCGCGGCTGGCCGGGCAGGAGGCGGGAAGAGGCAGGCACGGCGAGGGAGGGGATGGCGCCCCCCGGGCCAGGCCGCTGCCCGCGCTCCGCCGCCGCTGCTCCTCGACCGGGGGCGACGTGCCCGAGCGGGCCCGGCTCTGCCCTGCCCTGNGCCGGAGCCCGCTGCTGGGCCTCCCCCCTTGCCAGGCCCGCCGGGACCGCGCTGCCCGGGAGGGCCCCACAGGCACCCGGGGCCCCGCTGCGTGCTGTGCTGGAACACGGCTCTCCCTCCCCGCTGCAGTGGAGGTTGCTTTCCGTGCTCGCTAATGCCGGGAAATTGTGGTTGGAGGGGGTTTTTTTGGGTTGGTTTGTGTTTTGTTTTTTTCTTCTCGAACGAGGCGGTACCGGCCACCGCACGCCCGGTGTGGCGGCAGCAGCGCCGTGTCCGCCAAAGAGCGACCGAAATGCGAGCCAGGCCTTGGAGCGTAGGCCTTGGGTGATGGGGGTGGGGGGAACACCCGCACAGCCACTAACCGATTGCTTGTGAATGAAAACATGAGGAATTGACACATTCCAGCTTTTTTCCCCCCTTAAATACAGGCAGATTATTGAAAAATGAGAACCTTCTCTATTAAAAGAAAAAAAAACCCAACAAACTACAGTTCATTTTGACAGCTTTTTTCCCCTCTCCTGAAGACAGCGTTTACGCTGTTAATAACAAAACATCCTCTTTGGTGCTACTGTTAATGTGAACTTTTTTTCTTTCCCCCTGTAAAGGAAGGTTTTCTCCTTGGAGATGTGAAAGGTGAAGCCAAGAACAGCATTACTGACTCACAAATGGATGATGTTGAAGTTGTTTATACAATCGGTTAGTCTGTCCACGTTTAATATGCTGCTTGGTTCCAGGCAATATACAACTGCTTGCTTACAGCAAGATCAAAGCTTCTAGATCCTGGCATCCACATTGACATGGAAGAGTTACTTTGTAACATTTTAATTCCTAAATAAAATTTCAATTCTACTGCAGAAAATATAATTAACAGAAATACGAGTTCATAGTTCCTTGAATGGCTCCTCTTTGTCAAGTATCTTGTCACATTAAAGGTCATTTAGGGCTTAGATTCCTTCTTTGTCTTGACCACATCACAAACTCCTGGACTACAGTTGGAAAAACTTGGCCTATTTCGGTGATGTGAACTATAATGTGTTAGCATCCATTACCTAATGTGTTAGCATCCTTACTACCTAATTTTGAACTTTTAAATACTGCGTGTGAAGGCTGCAAACTATTCATGTATTTCATTGAGCAGACACTAGATGCATTTTTCTTTATAGTCTTCATGGGACTGGAGTAGGTGTGCATTTTATACTAGCCCTTAACAAAAACATGCGCACGCACACACATTTAACTCCACTTCTTTAAAATGCAGTTATACAAAAGGAAGGAAAACAAGGTAATACAGTATATGCCTCTTTTGCAATCTCCCTGAAAATATGGTAGGGAGAAACTGCATGCCATTTTCTAGTTTTACTCTAGAATACAATTAAGGTGTAACACTTTCCTCCACTGAGTCTCACAGCTGAAGCAAAAACGTGGGGAATTTTTTGTGGTGGCATTGATCAAGTTACCCAGAGTCTCATCATCATATTCTCATAGGCAGACTTAGTTGCTCCAAAGTTTGAGGGTTTTTTTAGTTAACTTGTGAAAAGAAAAAGATTTAAAATGCCATTAGATCACCTACTGGTTTTTTTCCTGGTAGTCAGTCTTCCAGTTCTTGTCATCTGCCCTATGAGTTTGTGTTCTCCAGTCTCATCTTTCTTACTAACAGCATCCGTGCCTTGCTGTAGAGTAACTTGAGTGAAATCTTTGCATTACAAACTACTCCTGTACTCATCTGAAAGGGGAGAAAACTAAAGCGCCCGATTTGGTTTTTCACTCAACGAAACAGAAAAGAGTATGAAAAATACAATGGTTCCCTTTACATTTGAAAAATTATTTAGAATATTTAAAAAATATTTCCTTAGCCTCCTTTAATATATGTTAATGCATTTGATTTTAAGAAAATGTATTATATAGCGTTCTTTTCTTGGTTCTTCTACCAGCTTAATTCTGATCATACCATACATCTTGAACTGATAAACCCAGAGTAATATTACCTTCTCTTTCCAGATATACAGAAGCATATTCCGTGCTACCAGTTATTCAGGTAAGAATCTTAAGTAAACAGACATGGAAAAGTTAAAATGAACCCTAACTTGAATTCTTCAAGAGTTAAAGTTTTATTACATTACTGAGAAAAAGTACCCAGCTGTAACTACAGTAGCCATATCAACCCCTTGGAATTAAAAATGCAAAATACCGTATGTAACCTATATATAACCTATTTTGGTTATTTGTGTTCTTTTTTGGGGTTTGTGCATATAAAAATAGAGATATGGCATGCTGCACCTTCAGGTGAGCTATGATACCATATAAACTACAGAATAAAGTCAACATACTGAAAAAAATTAATGCTTTTCTAAAAGCATATATTCCAACCCCTCACCCCCTAAAAAAAGAAATAAACAGGTAGCATTAGCCATAGCCTTCTAAGCGCGCCAGAAGAAGAAACACTTGTTAGCCCCACAGCTAGAGTAGTTTCAAGGACTAGTATTTAGAGTTCCATCACAGATGTAAACACTGCTGTGCAGTTTGCATCTCTGTAAGGGGAGAATCACAACACAATTTCCTTCTCAAGTCTTTCTGAAAATGAATAAACCCAGAAGGGCATTTCATATCAAATTGAAGGCATCTTACTATTTTGTAATTAAGATATCATAGATGCTACCTTTAACTTGTATCCCCGTAGCACTGATGCCAGAATAGCACCTGGGCTGTACAAGACCACATATACACAATACATATATTTAAGTAATGAAATTACCTGCACTGTCCTAGCATATAGGCTGTGTCAGCATATCTTTACACTTACTGGGGGGGGGGAAGCTATTAAAGTGAGATGACTGCCAGACTGCTAGGGAATAATTATTTCTGCAGTAGCATTTTTTCCCCCCTCCTCTAATTGTCCTAATTTTCTTCCAGCTTTTATAATTCTGCAGGAGAACTGAATGAACTTGCCCTGAAGAAAATACTATCGGGCTGTAAAAAGGTACTTTATTTTCAAACTTGAACTATACCAAGGAGGTCAATCAGATTTTTGGGGCCGTTCTGGATACCTCTTGTATCAAGTTGGTTTTGGGTTTTTTTTTCTCCCCTCACCTCTTTTTTTCAATCTTGTATCTATTCCCTCACACTGCTGACCAAGGCTGCTGTATCATCTTTTCCCCCTGAAAGAACACTTTAGGTTATTTTTTTTACTAGAGTTTCCCTACATATATATCAACTTTATTTTTTCTTATTAATTTCTCAAGCAAACAGTTTAAGGATCCCAAAAGAATTCTATTGATTTCTAGCTGAAGATCAGTTGAGGTCAGCTCAACGCAAGTGGTTAAGCACCACTTGACCAAGAAAATGTATAGTCTTCTCCACAGAAGAACGTTTCACAAAGGGAAAGGTTAAGCTGGGAAGAGACAAAGAGCAAAATAGCAGAACCAAGTTTGCAGACTTTCAGCCAGTTCAACACGTGGTTTTGAAGGAAAAAGAGAAGTTGTCAGGTGGTATTAGGCTTAGATGTTTTAAGGGTTTCAGGTTAACTGCTTGAATATGTACCCACCACTGAACACTTCAGATTCATGACTTTGTACTGAATCCTCTAACTTGCTTCAATATGACACACAGGGACAGCACGATTCAACAGTAGTAATGAATTTCCTTCTGCTTGCAGAGTGTAATAGGATGGTACAAATTCAGACGTAACACAGACCAGACCATGACATTCCGGGAAAGACTTCTTCATAAGAATTTACAGTCTCATCTATCAAATCAGGGCCTTGTATTCCTTTTATTAACCTCTAGCGTGATGACAGAAAGTTGTTCTACTTACAGACTGGAACATGCCTTACATCGGCCACAAGAAGGGTAATTGGTTTGTTCTCTAGTTTTAATAAAGCAGTAGCACATCATATGCTATCACTTGGAACAGTTTGGGTTTTTTCTTTGCTGCAACTAAATTATTAACGCTGTTTAATTTAGCCATGAAACTTGCACATTAAATAAGATTATTCCTTATATTGCTAGACCTCAGTTGACTATCTATACTGCCAGTGTCAACAGCTGGGCACTGTCAGTTCATTTATGCACATAAGATGTTCTTGATCCATTGTGTTTTATGTGTAGGACTTCAACGATGCATGATGTTCATCTTTACATATCATTGAAATATTTAAATTGGTGGTAATTTTCAGTTATCTTCAGAGACATGCCACCCTTAGGCTAGGCTTAACAAGCAAGCAGTGCATTACTGTGTGATACATACCCAGAAATAGGGGGGGAAAAAAACTATAGGTATTACTCAATCTTGTTGCTCTTGCAGTTTGCCTTTAGCCATAAGTAGTTATCTATGTGCGATGTGATACATTCAGCAAGACCTAACTGTATTGTAAACCTCCATCTGGGATGCTTAATGGTCAAGAACCTTTAACTATCAAAGAGAGGCCTTTGATGTTAACAAGCCATGTCCTGATATTGCTGCTTTTTAAGTCTTTTCCAGAAAGTACCTTTGGTGGTTACCAATTTGGGTATGGCAGAACAGCAAGGTTACAGAACAGTGTCTGGTTCCTGCGTATCTTCTGGTTTTGTGAGAGCAGTAAGACAACACAGGTACAATATATGCCATATTTACTGGTAGCTGTAGCTTTCCGTTAAAATAAATATAGTTATCTTTCTATAAAAGTATTACAGTGCTTTTGCAGATGCTACAGCCATGCCCTGCTTACTGGTTGACCTGTTTCCTGCAGTTATTTACCTTTCCAAGGTACTTTTAAATCAGTTAAGTCCTATATTTTTACCATGAGAGCAGCTGTCTGTCTCAACATAGGCACCTAGTGTTGAACTTTATTCATTATAGCTCCTACTAAGTAAGCATTACCATCATTAACTTGCAATTATACAGTTTCATTCTTGGTCCACAGGTCAGAATTCTTTCACGAAGATGGATCCTTACAAGAAGTTCATAAGATAAATGAGATGTATGCCACCTTGCAGGAGGAACTGAAGGTAAGTCAGGACTACCTGCCTATACAGTCGCCTTCAACAGTACTACAAAACCAAGTTTAGCAAAGGGTACATCATCTTGCACTAAATTAGAAACAAAGCTGTGTTGTTGTTGAAGCACATATTGAAAGATCAGGGAGTTCCATTTGCTATTAGTAGCTGAACAAGTTCTCAAAGTTGAAGACTTAAAATTCCACGTGATCAAAGGTACGCTGAGAAACCCTCAAGTCCAATTTTCCCAAGAGGATTATTTTGAAGGAGCAGTATCTGTAGTTTGTCAGAACGCCTTTGCTTAGATGGGAACAATTAAAACATCTTGCACCTCATTCAACGCAAGGTTTAAGTTATCATTTCTAAAATCCACCTCAAGGTGGATTTTTTTTTTACTGAAGCTTTTTAATACTTTGTGTCCAACTTTTAAAGCTAGGAGTACCTGTAAGGATTTTGCAACAAAGTTAAAGTCAGCTTCTGTAGATACTGTTAATTCCATCAAATACTCTTTTCCTTATAGAAAATATGTTCTACAGTAGAAGCCAGTGAACGATTTGTAGAGAAACTCTTAGCAGAGGTAAACCAATTAAAAGAAGAAATAAAGAAGAAAAAGCAACAAAGTTGTGCAGGTGAGTTAAATAAATTCAATGCTAACCTTAGTAAGACTTTCAAAGTTAATTCAATTGGCAGAAGCACAAAACACTTCTGAACTTGAGGCAGCCAAAACAGCCATGGAAGTGTGCAAGAGGGACTGCAACTCCATCCTCACAGGGAAGCTCAGGAAGTGTGGGTTAGGTGAGTGGACAGTGAGGTGGATTGAGATCTGGCTGAGTGGCAGAGCTCAGGGGTTGTGATCAGCAGCGCAGTCCAGTTGGAGGCCTGTGACTAGTGGCATTCCTCAGGCGTCAGTGCTGGGTCCAGTCCTGTTCAATGTATTCATCAACGACCTGGATGACAGGATGGAGTGCACCATCAGCAAGTTTGCTGATGACACGAAGCTGGGAGGGGTGGCTGACGCACAAGAAGGCTGTGCTGCCATTCAGTGTGACCTGGACAGGCTGGAGGGTTGGGCAGAGAGAAACCTAATGAAATTCAACAAGGGCAAGTGTAGGGTCCTGCACCTGGGGAGGAATAACCCCATGCACCAGTACAGCCCAGGGGCTGGCCTGCTGGAAAGCAGGCCTGTGGTGAAGGACCTGGGAGTCCTGGTGGCCAACAGGATGACCGTGAGCCAGCAAAGTGCCCTTGTGGCCAAGACGACCAATGGCATCCTGGGGTGCATCAAGAGGAGTGTGGCAAGCAGGTGGAGGGAGGTCATCCTCCCCCTCTACTCTGCCCTGGTGAGGCCACATCTAGAGTACTGCACCCAGTTCTGGGCTCCCCAGTGAAAGAAAGGCAGGGAACTGCTGGAGAAGGCAGTCCAGCAGAGGGCTGCAAAGATGATCAAGGGAATGGAGCACCTCTCTTAGCAGGAAAGGCTGAGAGACCTGGGTCTGTTTAGCCTGGAGTAGAGAAGACTGAGAAGGGGTCTCAAATATCTAAAGGGTGGGTGTCAAGAGGATGGGGTCAGACTCCTTTCAGTGGTGCCCAGTGACAGGACAAGGGGCAATGAGCACAAATCGCAACACAGGGAATTTCACCTCGACCTGAGGAAAAACTTCTTTGCTTTGAGGGTGGCAGAGCACTGGAACAGGCTGCCCAGAGAGGTGGTGGAGTCTCCCTCTCTGGAGATATTCCGAACCTGCCTGGATGCATTCCTGTCCAACATGCTTTAGGTGCAATGGCTTTGGCAGGTGGGTTGTTCTAGATGATCTCTGAAGGTCCCTTCCAACCCCCTACCATCCTGTGATTATTCTTTTCCCCCCCCAGGAGAAGACAGACACTACCCAGGAGAGCCAAAGGAGAATATTCTTCTTTGTCAGGCACTGCAAACATTTTTCCCCAATTCTGGGCTTCAGACATGCATTGTTTCCTTCAAAGGCCAACAGGTATCCAAGAACTGCTGTAACATTGACCATAATATTAATATCATGGACCAACTGACTCTCATGGTTGAGGAAAGAGACTTCACTGAAGCTGAAACAAGACACCTAACCAAGCGTAAAGTCAGAGGGACCACAACAGGATCAAAGTCATTCAAGAAATCCAGATCTCTGCAGCTTCACCAAAAATTACTTCAAGGCCTTGAGGACAGTGACCAGGAAAGGAAGCTTATACTGAGTAGCACTGAAACAGATGAGGACATGTTGGAAAAAACTAGAGACACAAATGAATACCCACACTCTCCTACTTTCTGACTTGTTAATGCTTTGTCCAGATGACTTTGCACCAAGAACTACTGCCAGCGTTTTCAAGTGACATACCAATTTATAGCACTGCAAGGATTAAAAAAAAAACCAGTGCATTTTTGCAAGACATACAGGTTTGGGGTTTTTTTCCAATGCACAAATCCTGTTTGGCATAGAGACAAGCCCAGACAGCATTCCCTCACTTTGCCTTTCAGAGTTGAATCCGAATTTGTTCTCTCAGGGTTTAAAGGCTGCGCTAGCAGGAAGGTAGCAGTCATGTAGCCGTGTGACACACTGGCTCAGAGTAATACAACTTCAAGCTGCTGCTGAAGAGGCAGTACTACCCTTCCCTCAGCAGAAGCTGAGGCAGGGAGCATCAAATGAACACAAGCAACATGCTTAACAGAATTAGCCATCTAAATAACTTGCCACAATTTAAATACTTCCTTAGCTATCCGCTACTTGTTTATTTCCCCCCCCCTTCCAATCCAGCAAAAACTGCCACCCGAACTTTAGCAAGACGTGTTAGCAGAGGACGTGGTCCATACAGCTGCCGATTTCTGCTATTGCTTTCATGTTTCATACTTCCTTCAGACAATTTTAGACACTTTACGCTTCATAAAAAAGCAACTGACGTCCACCTTTCAGTCAGTGATGCATTATGCTACTCAACCACATTTCCAGTAAACAAGCATATAGATGTGAAAGTAGTTTTATTGTTCATTTCCTTATAGAATATTATTCTACATACTTGATGTTACATATCTTGGGGTCTGTGAGAAATGATGGGTTCTTAAACATGACTGGCATAAATCCTGTGAAAAGATAAGACAGAGGGTTTTTAATAGGACAGTAAGCTTGACTTACAAAACTCAAGAGCATAATCATACTTACCAAGTACATGAGCTCTTTTAATGGCTTTTGTAATTTCCTTCTGCTTCTTGTTGCACAAGCCTAAAGAGATAAACCATTTTCAGTCTCTTAAATCAACAATAACCAAATTATTAGTTTAAAGGGTAAAGGTGATTTTACTGACAATTCCCTCCAGCTTCATCTAATTCTTCCTAGAAAAATGCATGTGTGCTTATGCTGTTAAATACAAAAAACATATATTTAAGGGGTATTTTCATTCCTTTACAAAGTCAGAGGAATACTACTACAAAATGTATAGAGTTGGTAGTAGCTACTTTTGGAGAGAGAGCTGATCTGCACTTACTTAGACTTACAAGAATATTAATATTAACCGCTAAATGATTTAACGCTTCACATACCTGTTATATGCCTGCCATAAATGCAGCCAGTGTGTGGAGAAACAAACTGTGAAAGAAGCTGTTTAAAATTAAAAAAATCCAAAGTCAGTTTTTAAAAAAACCAAACTTTAGAGAGCTTTAGTTTAATATTTGCATTCTATTTTTCATTTTTTGGTATGCTTTTACAAAACTCAGTTCTACCTGGAGAAAAGAAAAAGTATAGCTTGGAGTTAGACAGTATTTTATATGCCATAATATTTAATATGTTAATATGACAGTGGCATTAGAATTACAGACTATTTGGTAAATAACAAAGTTGTAACACCTGCATATAGGACTTGGACAGCTTGTCGTAACTACCTTATTTGACCCTTATCTGCACACAACTCTTAAGTTTTAAACCTCTACAGTTACAAATGATTTTTTCATTTTTTTATCCTTGTAGACTTCCTACACACATACTCAAAAATAGTAAACCACTTACCTTCAGCAGAGAACAGGAGTTTTCAAACTCACCTGCACGTTCTTGTAGTCTACATTTATTCCACATAAGACACATTTTTTAGGAGGCTCTTCATAGGGGTTCTTCATTTGTATGGGCTGAAATTAGAGAATTATTAACATCTGTAAGCTTCACAAGAAAATAAGGAATGTTTGTTATTTTTAGTCTTTGGGCAAAACATGTCTTGAAACCAAAACAGATATTTATTGCATCATTGAAGTTTTTCAATAACTTTTTTACCTCTCTTCCTCTAACACACCAGTTGATACCTAGCAATCTAAAAGACATCTCAGAGCTACAGGGCCTTTTAAATCTTCATAATAATGACAATGTAACAACTCAATTAATGTAATCAATCAAGTAATTCTTGCACCCTTTAGTTCAAAGGCAGTACCTACAGAATCTGGTAGTAAGGTAGTTCTACCTGGTAAATCTGAAGAGATTTTTTGAAAAATAATTTCAAAGTAAGTGTCTGAAGGGTAAGTGTCTAAAGCTCCTGTCTGCTCACACCCTTTAATAACAGATTCCCAAATAACTCCCAAGCCCTAAAAGGCTCCTCAAGCTTCAGAGCACACCCAGCACCAAATCCTTGCAAGATAAAAGTGAAAGGAGAAGTTTCACTTCTTTGCACACGTAGGTGAAGTTTTGGCAGTGAAAGACTAGAAGTTTTTGCTGGTACCAGACGACACATTTTTATGCCATAGCCACAGCTAGTGCATTCTTTAGGGCATTTTCTCAGCTCTATACAGGAAATTAGTTAGCGCTGCCAAAGGTTTTCCTCCACATTCGAGTTCCCGGGAGCGCTGGTGACCGCGGTTAAGATATTGCGCTACAGATAACGGCGCCGTCGCTTCAACACCTGGCGATCTCCTTCCCCCTGGCTTCCTGCTCGGTAACGCGCCAAGTAACCGAGTTCGAGGGTTTTTAACAAGCCGAGCAAAGCGCTCTCAGCCACCCCTGCTGCCCGCCCGGGGCCGCTGCCGGTGAAGGCGGGGGAGTCCCGAGCGCAGGCCGGGCTGGCGGGGTAGAGCTCCGCTCACCTGGTCGGGCTGGCTGGGCTGCTCCGCGTGCTGCAGCCGGCGCGGCCGCTCCCACAGCGCCACTGCAAGGGAAAGAGCGATAGGATTAGCGGCGGGAAGGGCCAGCAGCCCGCCCGACCGGGGCGGAGAGGGAGCAACGCGGAAGAAGGAACGCACCAGGCACCGGCACCAGCCTCCGCCACGGCCGCCCCACCGCCAGCGCCGCCATATTGCCGGCCACAGCGCACCGCCTACAAGCAACACCACTTCCGGCCGCACATCACCGCCTTCCGTGTGCAGCGGGACACCAGGCCTTAGCGCCCATACAAACGCCATTAGCTGGCCAATGGGGTCGCGTCCCGCCCTACTGGAGGCAGGCGATTGGCTGCCGTCTGGTTACGGTCCCTTCATTCCCGTAGCCCCTGGCGGAAGTGATGCTGTGGCGGTGGAGGGGGAGCGCGGCAGGTGGAGCTGCCCTCGCCTCATGGCGGTCCCGGATTCCTGCGGCCGCTCGGCCGTTCCTCACCGCGCTCTGCTGCGGCCCTGACGGCCTCCGCATCGCTTCCTCGCAGCCCTGGTCTCGGCCCAGGCTCGCACGTCCCTTCCTCTCCCCAGCTCCCGCTCCAGGCTGTGATGGCCGAGCCCGCTCTCGCGGTGCGGAGGAAGAGCCGCCCCGCCTCTGTCCGCAAGCGGAGCCGGGCCCCCGTGCAGCCGAGCGCCGTCTGCTCGCCGGTGGCTCGCAAGAGACCGGGCTCCGGTGGCGAGGGGCCCCCTGCGGAGACCCTGGTGCGGACGGGCAGGCTCCGAGGGCTGGGCAGGGAGGCGAGGGGGCTCTGTACGGGAGGGTGGCTTGGCCCAGGGCGAGCCTGCCTGGTGCTGGTCAGGGGAGGCCTCGCTTTGTACGAGGGATGCGTTTTGGTTGGCATTAACTCTAAAAAGATTTATCACTACCAACTGGCTGTGCAAGCATCCTGTCTACTTGTAGGTTAAGCTTACTGAGTTAAAGCATGCATTCCTTTAGAAGTCAAGCTAGCTTTTCCTTAAAAAACAATGTCAGAAAATGGTTAACTTTCTTGTTAAGTTGGGGAGGACTTAAATGACTTTAACCTGATGTGTGTGCTGTGTGAGTTATGCTGCCTTCCTGTGTTGATGTTGCTTTGGAGTATTAATACTCATTGTTATGTTTTTACAGTGTAGTAATGATAGTGAAGAAGATATGTTTGGCGACTTTGACAGCTTTTGTGGAAATGATTCTTTGCTGGCTCAAGTTGATGATATAGAGCACAAATACCTGCAGGATAAAGATGCAGATATTAAAGCAGCTGGAGACGTACTTGAGGATCTTCAGTCAGGAATTCACCAGAAAAAACAAGATAATTTTTCTACTTCTGAAAATAAGGTTGTCCTTGAAGCTGCCAAAGAGGATGCTTTCCAAATGAATGAAATTAACTCAGTGGATAGCAATCAAGAACTGACTGAATCTGTTTTAGAAGACTTGCCATCATCACAACTTTTGTACTTTGAGAAAACGGATGAACTTTCTTCTGTTTCTAGAATATCTCCAGTCTCAGAGAGGAGGAATAAATGTGTGAGTTCTTCCTTGGACAAAATCAGGACCCCATCATCTCTTTATCCTGCTGCTGAATGCAGGAACAGACCTACTGACTTCTCATCAGACTCTAAGTGTGATTTGTTTAAAACTGAGAGTCTTAAAGATCATCTGAAAAGTGCTATGACTGGAAATGCCAAAGCTCAGACTCTGCAGGTTTCTAAGACCAAGCAGCTTAAAGAAGCTGTTTTATCTGAAGAGATTTGTGTTGCTAGGAAAACTATTGAAGCTTCTTCTGTTGATATAGGCCCTTTTTATGGATTACCTAGCAAAGTTAAAGATCTGTTCAGACAGTTTCGAGGGATTGAAATGCTTTATGGTAATGTGCCTAATGGTTTGTTGAGAGAAAAAATTGCTAGTGTTGTCTGTTTTACCCATTACACTTTAAAATACTTAAGGTAATATTTAATGTAAACAATGTTGGAAAGTGGTTGTTTTATTAAGTGGTTATTTTGGTTCTTTTAGATGGGTGGGAAAGGTTGATATAGCTTATAGAATACTTTGGAAGGCTCAATCACTGAAAGCTTTTAGTGGTCCATTGAAGAAAAACTCTCAAATGCAAGGCTTAAAGTATTTTATATACGCAACAGGCATTTTGGTATTGATTAACATGCCCCTGGGGATTGCTAGTAATTCTTTTTTAATTTTGCAGACTGGCAGCATGATTGCTTAATGTTAGAATCTCTACAGCAAAGAAAGAATTTAATATACTCATTGCCAACCAGTGGTGGAAAAACACTTGTAGCTGAAATAATAATTCTCCAAGAATTACTCTGCAGGCAGAAGGATGTTCTGATGATCCTGCCATATGTTGCCATTGTCCAAGAAAAGGTCTGGATACTGTGTTTCTGATGCTGTCTATCTTTTCTGATATGCCTTGTTACTTGGCTGGTTTTAACACTAATTTTAGCAAACTCCATGTCTTTCATAAAGATATGGTGTGAAGTGAGTGACTAATCTCCTAACTGCTGCTTTGAGGGTCACTAACTTTGTAATAAAACAGACTTAAATCATGAGGTGAAGATGCTAAGTTATAAAGTAAAGTGTGCTGAATTTTTAAATAATAGCTTTTTGCAAATTATGTATAGTTTTGCAGTCTTAGATCTGTACTGCCCAACTTGCTAAAGAAACAGTCTTGAAATAAAAACTAGTATTTCTTTGATATAAAGGAAAAGTTAATTTTAGAGAACAGATGTAAACCAAGCTTGATAATATTTGTGAACGCTTCAGCTTTGCAACCGGAAAAGGAAGTTATAGCTAATATGTTTTCACTAACGTAAATAGCTGATTGTGGTATGGGTTGGTTATATGCATGTTGGGTTCTTGAGGCGGCTCTGAAATGCAAAATGAGCATGAGTTTGTTCTCTAATTCTTTTTTCTTTAACAGGTTAGAGGTTTATCGAGTTTTGGGATAGAATTGGGTTTCCTGGTTGAAGAATACGCAGGAAGTAAAGGAAGATTTCCACCAATCAAGAGGAGAATAAAAAAGTCTCTTTATATTGCTACTATAGAAAAAGGACATGCTCTAGTGAATTCCTTAATTGAAACAGAAAGGATTGATGACCTTGGTCTGGTTGTGGTAGATGAGGTATGCTACAAGACTTACTAAGATTTATAATATGCAGGGTTTTTATATTTATAGTACGTGATTATTAGCAAAAAACTTTTTCTTTTTGATTGCGTGGTTTTGCTTTGAGTGTTTTTCACGAAATTATTACTACTTAACTAAGCTTTTTCTGCATTGGTACATAATGCCGTAATATTGAAAGCTATTCTTCTTTAACTGAAGTGTTTGTTGCTATATCAGGATGATAGTTTCTATAAGGAGAGATCTCCTGTGTTAGTGGTTGGTGGTGAATTAGTAACAACTTGGCAATTAAACACCTCTAATGGATTAGAAAAAAACAAATTGTTTTAATCGTATGGAATGTATTTTATGAATCTCAGAATTGAGCTCCTAGAACCATGAGACTTTGTGTCTGGTATTGATCATGACTAAATGAAACATAAAAAAAGGAAAAATACTAAGTAACATTTGACTGTGAGAATTGCCCCTTATTCTGCTTTTTAGTGGTGTGGCTGAGTTGTGTTACTTAGGGTTGATTGTAGGGTCAAATCACCTGTCTAACATGTAACAGGGATGTTTAATTTGTGGAATGCTTTGGGCTGACTGACCTTACTTTAACATAGTAGCTTCTAAACAGAAGACAGCTCAAGAATTAACTTTTTAAGAATTTTCTTTAAGAATTAACTTTAAGAACTACTTTTTCTAGTAGTAGCTGGCTGCTAGAAAAGTTTTTTATATTAGAGTCCACTGTAAGTGTTGCTTAAAACACAGTTTGTTTAGAATTGCTTTAGACCAGTGAATACAAAAATCTCTGCACTGACTGTTTACTGTCAGGAGTTAACTGTTTGTTAGATATGATCTGGTTAAATAGAAGGTAAATCTTGTTATCTATGTTTGCTCTTGGGTCTGCTTTTCTGTGATTCTTAAATGTTGTTTTGGTGAGGCTATGCTTCTGGAAGGAGCTTAGCAGTCAAAATTTACTGAACAGATATCATGAGGAAGTCCAACAAAGACATTTCTGTAATATTTGTTTAGGACTACATAATTTGGGGTTTTTTTATTGTAGAAATACTCTTAACTCAGTAATATTCTTGCATTTTCTTTTTCTGTTCTGTGCGAAGTTGCATATGCTTGGTGAAGGAAGTCGTGGAGCAACACTGGAAATTACTCTTGCGAAAATTCTTTACACTAGTAGTAAGTCATGGTTGCAGTTAATGTTATTGAAATACTACAGTCATGGGATCTCAAGAGAGAAGTCATGTTTTTGCTTTGTGGTGTTCTGGCAGCTTTTGAAAAATGTGGCACAACTCCATGCATTACCCATGCTTACTCATTTAAGTGTTAGTTGACCCTGTAACGATGGGGTGGGAGGTTTTTGAAGCTTTTTTGATACTACTACTCTGAGAAATCCTGAACACTGTCAAATGCCTTCCATTTATTTGTAGGAGCCCCTTAATTGTTCCAATTAAATGCTTTTATAGTGAAGGATTCTTTTTTTAAGTTTGTTTCTCTTCTAATATTTCCTAGCTCTATCCCCCTTCAAATCTACTGCTTTGGCATTTAAAAAGTCTAATGATGAAGAAGCAGGCTTATGAATTAACTGCTGAGCTAGAAATCTTAAAAATTTGTGAACACAGCAATGAATTAATTTCAACGTCTGTTTTACAGAAAACACCCAAATCATCGGAATGAGTGCAACTTTAAATAATGTTGGAGATCTGCAGAAGTTCCTGCAAGCAGAGTACTATACTAATAATTTTAGACCGGTCTGTATACAAGATAACATAAGCTAGCAAAGAAGATATTTGGCTTTAAAATCATAGCATATCTGTTTAGCATTGTGTCACTGCTTTTATGTTTAATTTCAGAGTAATGTAATATAATGCCTGCTACTGCTTGCAGTTGAATCAATACAATAGCACTCTGCGCTTGTAAATGCACAAATGCCAGTACCTTTGTATTGTTTTAAGCCATTTATGTCATTTTAACTAAACCAATTTCTAAATTACCACTGCTGTGATAATTCATTGCAGTTCATTTGATGTAACTAGAATCTGGACTATTTGTAATGGAATGCTATAATGTCAGTAGTTTATGAATAGTTCATGGGTACATTTGTCATGTTCCTCATTATTATTAGGCACTTTATCAAAGCAAATAATTAAAACTATTAACGTTTTAAAAGAATTCTTAATGGGGTGGAAAGTGTGCTTGCGTGCACACAAATATGAATATATATGAAATGTGATGCTTAGGAAAAAAATGTCAGCTGTATATCAGTAATAGCTGAATCTTTAGAGATGACTTGGTAATTTTAATAATGTTTCTGTTTTGGTAATTTTAATAATGTTTCTATTTATTGCTTATATCTCCCTAGGTAGAATTAAAGGAATATGTAAAAATACGAGACACTATTTATGCAGTTGACAGCAAGACAGAAAATGGCTTTACTTTTTCACGTGTCCTTAATTTCAAGGTAAAACGCAAGTGCTTATAGTTTCTTTGAACTATAGTTATGAAAGTGTATTATTTTACAATCATTTGTTTACAGAGCTTACTTGATTTTTCACTCCTTTAGTTCTCTTTAAGGTAGAGGCTTCTTCAGAATTTTGACATATGAAGAGCAATGGGTTTGAGTGTACCCAATGCTTTATGTTTTTGGGTAGATTTTCTCAACAGTTGGTCACTCTTAGATGGTATTAAAATACAACATCTTTTTTGGGTTTTGTTGGCTTGTTACTGCCTTGTAGGGATTCATATCAACCTTTAAAAAGAAAAATGTGTGTTATGGTAGACTGCCAGTAGCACAAGTAATGTCAATATGGTGTTGCTAAATGAAATTCAGGTGATAAGGGGAAAAAGCAAAGTATTTACTTCTTATGTCCATGTATCCTTTAGTTTGAGCTAGATGTGCTAGTAAACTTCCAAGTGAGGGACTGGGAGAAAAGCTTATCCTACATCTGCTTGCAATTAGGTCAAGTTAAAGCAAATGGGAGTATTCCAGTGAAGGCTGAGAACAAATCTTGAACACTTAGTTTATGACTTGATTTCTAAGCTGAAATGTTTGTCAATCTGTGCTTATGATAGTATTCTAGTAACCTGGAGAAAGCAGATCCTGACCACATCATTGCACTGGTTACTGAAGTTATTCCCAAATATTCCTGCCTAATCTTTTGTCCCACTAAAAAGAACTGTGAAAACGTGGCTTCAATGGTGTGCAAGTACCTCAAGAAGTAAGTTTCTGTCATGATTTTTTTAATTGCATGTGAAATAACTGGTCAGAACTTAGGATTTATCTTCACTAGTTTGCAAGTGACTGGTGACCAGAACTAAATACTTTGAATATGGAGTCACATAAAGTGGCTAACTGCCTCAATGATAGCAAACTGCTCAAGGCTTATCAAATGTCTTGCCAAAAAAAAATTCGTTGAAAAAAATGCTTATTAGAGGACAAATAATAAAGAAAAAAGGAAAAGCATACTAAATTAGTCTGACCTTGTGCCCCTTTGGCATTGTGTCTGCAAGCTTAGAAAACAAACGTTTTTCTCTATAGCCTGGTATTTGTTCATGTATGTTACTAGTAGGTTGAATATCTCTGTTCCATGCCTACCTTGTGAATATAAGCTGTAAAATCTAAACGAGGCTTCATTAATAAAGCAAAGAAAGTAAGACTTATGTTTGATTTCATTTAAATGTGATTTGATCAACTCATAATGGTCTAGCAAAGTAAAATTTTATGTAGGAAGAATTGACATTAAAACAAACAAACCCCCTCCCTTGCTATCAACATTGAAACCATTTTGTATGTCTCTGTAATCTTCACTACAAGCTGATACTGGCCCTGTTTCTTTTCTTCAGTGCACTCAATACTGACACCCAGTCAGTATTTCAAGCCTTTTGTACCTATGCTTACAAAAGAGAAAAGAGCTCTATTGCAACTTAATCACTCCTGTGTATTGCTAATTTAAACTTACTGGAAGTAACTATTTCTCTAACATTGATGTTAGAGGAATTGATAATGAACAGAAATAGACAGTAAGCATGTATCTCTTTTTTTTTTTGAGTAGTTAATAATTGATCAAAATCTAAAGAAATGCTTTTCCTCCTCCAAGAGAATTTAGAGCTCACAGGGAGAAAGAGAAACAAGATCTCATCAAGAACCTAAAGAGTATTGGGAACGGAAGTGTTTGTCCTGTTTTGATGCAAACAATTCCTTTTGGCGTTGCCTATCACCATAGTGGCCTTACAAATGATGAAAGAAAAAGTATAGAGGAAGCATATTCTACAGGTGTCCTGTGTCTGCTTGCTTGCACAGCTACTTTAGCTGCTGGAGTCAACCTGCCAGCTAGAAGGTAGTAACTGAAACTTATTTCATTGTTGCATTTATTTTGGCTTTATTAAAAAATTGTTTTAGCAAGCTGGAAATATCGGTGCTATTTAAAGTATTTTTCTGCTTTTACTAGCAAATTGGAAACACAAGGGATTTTGTGTTCAACTCATGTCCCAAGAAGAGTGTTTTAATTGTAAAATAAATCCTTTCTAATGAGATACAGTTTGAACACAAACTAGTAGTTTTTAACTATACACAAACTGTAATTTTTAACACAAAAAATGTGTTATCTTTTCTTGTGTAAGTGCTGCTGATAAGGCTGCCATACTCTGTATGACCAAACACTGTTTGCTAAGAACGCAGTTTTCTCTGCATGTGTGTTGGAATTATGCATCTGAGGGGAGGAAAAAATTCATAGAGACAAGTGTTGTCTTTCTAGCATATGTCTGGTCAGTGTTGCTTATGTTTTTTAGTAGGGTTTATTTTATATATCCGTGATTTTTTTTCACTCAAATTTGAGTAGATGTAAAGACTAGTTCCAAAGGTTCTGCAAAACATAATAAACATGGCTTGTCATTCAATAAACATTAAATTGCTAAATATTTTCCTGGTTGATTTGCACATCTGTTCAAACAGGTGCATTTGTTTTTATTAGTTACTAAGCAAGGGTAATATATAAAGAATATGTTTGTAAAATCTTGTTGCTGGTTTATTAATTTTAATATAAAGCATAACTTACTAAAGATGTCTTTACAGGGTTATTCTAAGAGCTCCTTATGTTGCTAATGACTTCCTGAAGAAGAACCAGTATAAACAAATGATTGGCAGAGCTGGTCGAGCTGGTATTGACAGTGCTGGAGAAAGTATTCTCATAGTGCAAGAAAAAGACAAACACTTGGTAATTTTTACAAAGCTGTTGGTAATTTAAATTGTTGGATGAAGCTGGTGGGATAAACAGGAGGAGCTGAGCTATTATTTTTTTGTTCGCTTCTCAACATTTCAAGTATTTGACTTATGTAATAGTACTTATGTACCACCTTTATGTGGTTTGTTTTCAGATGTGAACTGTAAACTTTAGACAACTACACTTACTGTCTTTGTAAGCTGAATCATCTGTATCAGTATTTTGAAAAATGTAAAAATAATGCATAAATATTTTCCCTGAACATAATGTACTTCTTGCTCTTTTTAGGTTCAGGATTTAGTTAACAGTCCTTTGGAGAATTGTTACAGCAATCTTCTGCTGGAGTTGACCAAGGGAATGCAGAGCCTGTTGTTGTCTTTGGTTGGACTGAAGGTATCAGTTAACTCTTCTCTGTGAGTAACTTAAGTACTTGGGAATGGAAAGAAAATTTTATCTGTTGTTTCTATAGAAAAAGCAGATTGGCTACAAGTTCAGAAGAGCTTCTAATCAGATAAGAAGGACAAAGACTTGAGTAGGCTTCTTATTTAACTCAATTATCAAGTAATCATGTAACATGACAGTTTCTTTATGTGTAAAAGTCAAAATGACATTTATCTTATGATACATTACAGTATTAATATTTCCTTTTCTGATACTTGATTCAAAGTACAAAGGTGGAAACAAATTAACATGATGCAGTAACTAGAGTAGAACAGTCCCGTCAGATCCATCACAGACTGTCGTTCTGTTTGTTGTCATGTATTTCTATAGAAATGCATTAACAGGATATAAAATTGTTCTATTCAGTGAATTTTTTCATATAGCTTACAAAATGTGTTATGTGAAATTACACCTTTAAAAATACTAATCACTTGTACAACTGACGCAGATAGCAGTTACCCATGAGGAAGTCGACAATTTTATGTGCAGTACCTTGCTGGGTGTTCAGCAGCAGCTGCTGTCTAAAGGGAAAAGCCTCTCGGAGATAATTAAAGATGGGTTAGAAAATCTAATAGAAAAAGGCCTTCTAAAAGGAAGAATACCTGAGAAGGACCACAATTCTAAATGTACACTAACAATCACACCGTTGGGTAAAGCTACATACAAAGGTAAGATTTTTTTTTTTATTCTATGCTCTTTATTTCAACAAAGCCTTACCTCATTTTGATATATTTTCCCATCTTCAGTCTGAAACTGCAAGGAAAAGTAAGTTGTAGAGTGACAGTTTTGATTACTAAATTATTATGCTGGACTGAAAATGGTAATGAACATAACGTGATGGGAATGAAGTGTAATAACATTGATCACAATGGGCGTAAAACCAGAACTGTACCCCCCCAAAAATTATATAAAGATTTGATTTAGTGATTGTAATCCAAATGGCTCACAACCTAATTTTATAATTAATTGTTACGGACATGTATTGTGAACAGGGGAATTTTGACCTAGAGGGCAGCTTAAAAGAGAAAGGAAGCACATGACATGTAGACCAATTGTAATAAAAAAGAGTTTATCAGGAAGTTCTGCTTTCCTGTTATAGCATAAATATATGGATAAATATATGGATAAATGTCTGAAAGATTCCTTCAATCTTCGAGATTGTTCCAGGATATCACTAAAGCCAAGGCAATTCACAGACATTGCAAAACCACACATGGAAGGGGCATATGTGGCAGTTGGTGACTGCCTTTCCTCAGTTCCATTTCACTGCTCATGTTAGGTTAGAGCAATTATTCAGGTTACAGTTATTTCTCTTCAATTTAGATGGCATAACAAGCTTTTTTGGAAGATAAATGAAGTATTGACTCTATGTTAAAATCTATTACACTTATCTCTGCCTGTTTAAAACTGCAATACATTGTGTGCTTATTATAGGGTCTATAGACTTGGCATACTGCAATCTTCTTTACAGAGAATTGAAGAAAGGTTTGGAAGGGCTGATTCTTGAGAGCAATCTTCATCTTCTATATCTGGCAACTCCGTATGATATGACTTCTAACTGTAGCCCAGATTGGATGATATACTTGAGACAGGTGAGAATTTACTAGCAAACATGCATTGAGGCATACAGTAATCCTGCTTATTAAACTTTAGGTAAGTTTATACACGTAGGTATTGTAGATGGTGGCTAACAACTTGATGAAAAGTTAAGATACGCTTTTTTTTATTCAGTCACAGGGCAGAATAGCTTTCCTGTAATGCATAAAAACCTAAGTTCTTTTGTATCTATAACATCTAACCCTATTGGGAGGGAAACATTTTTGCATTTATAATATTTAACCTTGTTGAGGGGAAACAGTGGCATGAAACGTATGTCTTGAGTTGCTGGTACTGCAAATCCTGACTCTAACCTTGGTGATAGCCTTGCTATCACCAGGGTCTGGTTAATCTTAAAGAAAACTTCCCTATAAACCAATTATATGTAATCACAACATTGTAGTCTTGCAGGAACCTCTATTAAATTAAATGAGCTGTATTTACCTTCTGATGCTTGCTCATTTAATCTGTAGTCTAGTGAGTATTAAGTCTTGATCTTTGTTTGATATCTAAGTCTAATACTTAACTCCGGCCATGACTGCAACTATTACACTGACTCCTATGCTTATGTCAGCCTTAGCAGCACAGCCCTTATCCTAATTTTGCACCCTCTGCAAGATCCACCTGTAATTCAACTACTCCTTTCTCTGTATTGTATACTAGGGGTAGCACTAAAATCTATTTAATTTTGTTAAAATGTGGTATTCAGAGATGAGCAGTCACAGGTAATTCAAACAAGTAGGCAAAGTAAACTTCTGTCTAGTGACTATAGTACTATATAGAGATATTGAAAAACATTGTTTCACTTTGAGTAATAAACTTGTGTTTTCTGTAATATTAAGAAAACTAAATATCTGAACATTCTTTATAAAACTGTCCTGAGTCTGCAGAGCAATTGTTAAGCTTGGAGAACAGCATTTGATCACCATTTGGGGAAGACATTAAGTCCAGGAGATATTTTAATGTTGTTGACACTTCTTGGAAAAAGTTCTTGAGCACTTAGAAGTGACCTAGTTTTCCAGGGTTTTTAACTTATCTTGAATCTTAAATATACAAGTAGACATATTTACCAACATATGAGAAAAGTGATACTGTGTGCACCTTAATGCTAGAGTAATCTATACATTTATAAAAAGAAAAACTTCATTTGTATGCACACCAGAAGCTCCTGAGCTTATATGAATATATATACAAATGTGTTTCCAAACCAGTGGAGTTGAAGGTGAAAAAGAATGAAAGCTTGTCATTTGTGTAGGAAAAGGGGAAAGCAAATTATCTGTCTGCAGGTGGTATCAGTACTGTATAAATTTGACGTGAATTATTTTTTTACAACTGAACAGAGCATATTCACATTGCTGACAGCTCTTCTGATTTGTAACACTTGTAACTTCTGATGAGTTGTTAATAAATAATCTTGACTGTAGTCAATCTTATTTTAGTTCAACCAGCTAAGTGTGGCAGAGCAAAAAGTAGCGGATATTGTGGGAGTACCTGAAAGCTTTATTACAAAAAAGGCTTCTGGTCAAGCCATCAGGAAGGTAGGTTGGAGACTTCTCATACCTAAGATGACAGTATAGTAATTTCATTATTTAAAAATTCTAGATTATTTTTCTGCTAGCATTTTGTATTACTGTTCTACTTATTAAGGTTCTTTTAACCTTGTTGCTTGGGTTGCTTAATGTCTTTGGGTATAATATAGCCAGGTTTTAGAGACGGGAAGGAGCAGAGACGAAAAGAATTTCGTTGTAGCACTAACAGTATCTTGAATGTGATGTTGCCTCTGAATTCTAACTTGCTTTATTCCTAGAATGTGGACAGTGCTGTGGTAAATAGGCTTTACCTGTCATTTGTCCTTTATACCCTACTGAAAGAGACCAATATATGGAGTGTTTCAGAGAAATTTAATATGTCCCGAGGATATGTGCAAAATCTCCTTAATTCTGCAGCCTCGTTCACCTCCTGTGTTCTACATTTCTGTGAGGTAGTGTGTTAAATGAATTCCAATAAACTGTGTGGGACTGGTTTTACAAAATCTGGAGTTCTGTTCTTTTACGTTAGGATTGAACATGGGTGTTATATTTTGCCTTTCCAGTGCAAAAATGTATTTTTTTTTCACCTTTTCTGTTCAAAATTCTTTTCCTGTTCGGAAAAGCGTGCTGATACAGTGATATTTCTTACATTAATGCACTGAGAATGTGAAAATATACAAACTGTACAGGGCATTGATCAGTGTCAGTCCTGTTGGTGGAATAATTGACAGTTTTACCTTCCTCTTGGAAATAAGGCCATCTGGTTATGGAATGTCATTGCAGGAAAACAGATGAGTTTGCTCTCCTAGTTTTTCCTCTATTGAAATAATGCATTGCTTATCCTTCGCAACTGCACCAACTTTAGTATATTCATCTGGAGAGTGCTGAATACAACTCTGCAACTAGCTGAAAGCGTAACTAGAAATAGTAATGCTTCCCCTGTCTAAAAGCCAAATATATGCTTGTTGCCATAGCAGAGCTCTTATCAGTCATACCCCCCCAAATACAGAACTTAGGATCTGATTTTTAGTGATCTTTGTCTCTGCAGGAATTGGAAGAATTCTGGGTTTATAAAGCCTTGCTGACAGAACTTACCAAGCAGCTGACGTACTGTGTTAAGACAGAACTCGTCCCTCTCATGGAGGTAGCTGGGGTTCTAGAGGTTAGTAAACCTGGCTTTGTGAGATTTTTTTGATGTAAACTTGCATGCTGAATGTTGCTGTACCTTTCAAGTATATGTGGAGGATCAAGCTAGTTTTTTGTTGAGAATTTGGCATAGTGCAGATATCCCACAACAGTCCTGGAGGTTGGGGAAAAAGTGGTCTGTGGAGGAAATGTGAGCTGGAGCCAATGATGTTTTTCTTTTGGTTGCTACCACTGCGACAGTGAAAATATTAGTCTCTTGCAATCACTTGCAGTGCTTCATGTATTTTAAATAAGAAATTTAACTGGTCTCTGAATCGAAGACTGCTATTAAAATAGGAAATCTTTTGCAGCTTCAGTGCAATATTGTAAGTAATCACTGGACCTCTTTGGAAAATGATCAATCTTGTCTTTCCAGCCTTTTGTAGAATCAGTTTGTCAGCAAACCATTGAATTTTGTTTATTTTATTTTTATTTTTTATTCTGAGAAGCTAAGCAAGGATGAAGACTTAAACCCTTTTTTTATATATATCGAATTTTCTGAATTTGATGCAGAAGGCTAATAGTCTTTTTCATGGCTCAGTCTATATAGGAGCATTTCTGTGTAAAGGCAAAGACAACCTGGACAGCATGATTCTGATTAAGTTGTAATTTAAAAATGGCTCTTCAAAATTATTGCTGTCACCAAGGTACTTCTGCACTGGAGGTAAAGCTGTACAGACAGCTGATACTTGTAGCAGGTAGATGGTCATGTTGAACAGGTGTGATTTGCTTAGATTTCTGTGGAGTAAACAATAAAATCAATATTCAGATGACTGTGGTGAAAGAGAAAATTATTTTCTGCACAGTTTTCAAAGAGCTATCTAAAACCTTTTCATGAGGTTTAAGTCATCAGTGGGGAAAGATTCTGCATTATCAGTCATACTGTGCGTAGAACAGCCAAATAGAGCACTGAAAATATTTGCTGGCAATGAGTGGTTATTTTTGGTGAAGTTAATGATATCAATGAATGTGCTTCGTCCTTAGTTACCATGGAGGAAGATAATGTATGGTAAGCTGTTATCTGTTGGAAAAAAACCTACATACGCTGTCAAATAAGTATTTGTCGTTGTCTTTGAAAGAGGCAGAGGTAATAAAACAAAAGGCAATTAATTGACCAAATTGACCAGATGTTTGGAGGTGTAACACTTGTGCATCAAATGGGTATTATTTCATAACTTGGGATACTAAAGCCTTGGGCATACTAAATTACCCTCCACTACTAGTGTAGAAATGCATTTTAATTCAGACTTTGTAAAGTTCTAGCAGTATTTGTTTTGCAAAAGAAATGTTTGCCCAGAGACCCTCTGTTAAGCAAATACTGCTTGTCTACCTTACATAGCAACCGGATCGAACCAAGTTAAGAGAAGCAGGTAATGCACGCCCCCTTACACTGGTGATAATCACATTCCAGAGAATCTCTCCTGTGGTGTGTGTGTCTCCTGTACATGTGAGCTCACAGCCATGACTTTGCACAAAACTAAAGAAATACAAAAGATACTGTCATGCGAAAGGAAAAAAATAAAAGCTTGAAACAGGAGAGTATAGTCTCTTCTGGAATTTTGTGAAAGCTCTGTTCTGTCAAAATTCTGTGGGGGGAAAAAATCGGATAAAATCAACTCTCTTTTCACTTAGATACCTCCAAAGAATGTGAGACAGTTGTTCTTGTCAGTGACAGCGAATGCAGAAAGCATGATAACAAAAGAGGATGGCAGAGTCAATATCATTTAGGCTTGGAGAAAATAATGATGAATGAGTTCCGAAGAACTGGGTAGGGTTGTATGGGGAGGTAAATCTTAGGAGTAAAGCTGTATTTTGAGGGAGTAAAGATTCTTGGTGAGTATTCATGTTCTTGGAAAGATACAGAGAATTGGATTGATAGCCAGAGATGAAATATTTGAAGTTGGTGAAGAGATTAGCACTTAATGGTAATTATTTTTGCCCGTTCTAATAATCTAACACAGTTTTGAACTTGCAGGCACGAGCAAAACAGCTTTATAATGCGGGGTACAAAACTTTAGCACACTTGGCTAATGCAAATCCACAGACTCTGGTCAAGATGATTGAGCACTTGTCGCTACGTCAAGCCAGACAAATCATTTCATCTGCAAGGGTAAGTTAGAAACACAGTTATAAAAACCTGTTTCAGAACTTTCATATGTCAAAAGTGGGTGTTGGAATGACATTAAAAGTGAAGGACTCAGTTTACTTGTAAAGGCATTGGTGTTTATCTGTGATCCGAATATAATGTATTAAGAACATATTGAAATATTTTCTTGACAATATCATTTGTCTAAGATGGTTAAGAGTAATGAATTGAGCAATTGCTGACCTTCATGCTCCTGAATGACAGGCAAACTTAAACTTTTCTTAAAACAATTTGGTATATATGCGGTAGTGGAAAGTTGTGCTGCTTTTCAGACAGGGAGCAAAGGGCAAAAATGTTTCACAGCATGTCTGATGAAGTGTGGGAATGAAATGAGTACCTTGATCTCTCTGCTGAGTCATAACTGAAAATGCTCATTTCTGCCAATACCTCAGGACTTACCTTAAAGAAATTCTAGTGGTAGTTGTGATAAAAGAACAGGTTTTTCAGGACTGTAGAAAAGGAAACCAATGTATAGGGTTAACTTCACCTATTTAGGTTGACTTTGTCATGCCCTTTATTCTTTCCTTTCAAATTGTTTTCCATTTGGAATATGCATTATTCATTAAGGGCCCTCAATATCTGCCTCTAAGGCATTCTTAGTGCTTAGCGCACACATAAATAATCCAAGGGAAAGGACCTGTAACAAACATTGAATTGTGCCTAAACAAAAAATACAGGAAGTACTTTATCAAGTGGTGGTATTTTCTCTCCTCAATCTCAATTACCTGTTGATGCAGTGGCATTGCCTTCATGTTTGATTGCTTTCGGGAAAGTAAGGGAATGCCTAGAATAAATGAATCAGTGGTTGGTATAAAAATAATGCAGTCAATAACAAAGTCTTGGTTTGTATATTCTCATGGAGTAAAAGTACTGACTTCGGGGGTTTACGTGCTTAAAAAAAAGGTTATGGCCATTTAATGTTGTAGGCTCCTTACTGCTTTTTTTGCTGTGCGAGCCAAAAGAAAGGGATATATGCAGATTCCTCATCTCCATCAGTGTTAAATCCAGCAATCTAACTTACTGTCATGCTTGGATATTTAGCTGATGGAGTTTTCTCTAACTGGGAATTCAGAAGAGTGCTTGCATGTGTTATGCTACTGTTATACTTCAGCTGCCAGCTACAAACAGTTGAGGGCAGTAGATTATAAACAGTTCCTAATATCTGGGGATAAAATATGGCTGATGTAAAATGCAGTAAGAAAATTTGTATTAAAGCAAGAAATGGCAGCTACGCAGGCAAAACTTACAGATGTTTATTCCAACATGGAAAGTAAATTTTTAAGGTTAAAAATGCTGCTGCTAAGTTTGTCATGGTTTAACCCCAGCCAGCAGATAGGGCCACGCAGCCTCTTGTTCACCTCCCTTTCTCCACAAAGAAGGGTAGGGAGAAAAAGAGGGGGAAGGCAAAAGAAAACCCCAAACACCTCATGGGTTGAGATAAAGACAGTTTAATAGAACAATAACAGAAAAGGGAAATGACAGTAATAATAATGGTAAAAGAATACACAAAACACAAGTCACTCCTACCATCTGGTGAATTGGTTGCCCGGCCTGACTTGAGCAGAGATCGCAGATCCCACCAACCCCCATTTATGTACCGAGCGTGACATCTATGGTATGGAATGTTCCATTGGCCGTTCCATTCTTCTGTATGTGCTCCTTCTCAGCTTCTGTGGGAAGCTGAAAAAAGTCCTTAAACCAAAACACCACTTAGCAACAACTAAAACAATGTAGATTATTGACAGTCCTTTCATACCAAATCTGAAAACACAGCAACCACTAGAAAGAAAATAAACTCTCTCTTCTGAAACCAGGACACAGATCTAGACAAAACTGTTTTATGTTCTGTTAAGTTTTGTGTATTATGTGATAGCAGAGCTGAGAAACCAGCTGTGTACTGTATCAATTTCTGTGTTGGTGTTTTTTGTATGGGTATACTCTAAATGGTAAAAAATGTTGATAGCAAAACTTTGGAAAAATACCCTTTGAAAAGTACTGCAGTCCTGTGAGCAGCAGCAGAAGCTTTTTTACAAATCAGATACAAGTTTGGAAAGAAACATTGGTGTGTTAACCTAACAGTCAAAACTAATGCTTGCATTCATTTTCTAATGTTTTGGGGTTTTTTTCCATTATAGATGCTGCTGAGTGAAAAAGCTGAGGCTTTACAAGAAGAAGTTGAAGAACTCTTAAAGGTGCCTACAGACATCCCAGGGACCTACTGACCAACTGTCATGAAGAAAAATCATGAATCCAAAAATTGGGATATTTTTAAATTTTTAACTTTCCTGTGTAAAGCTGCTGTAATTATAATAAATATTTAATGTCTTTTGTATACCTCAATTTTGTGTGAGTTCTGAGTTCAGAATGTTTCTTGGAAAGTTGACTTCCTTTGAAGGTTTTGATTTTTGAATCTCTTGATCAATAGGCTAGAATTAAAAGATGAGATCTTAATTTCCTGGTTTTTAGCCATAGCCCTAGGAGTGCTTTGGGGACTGGCCTAACTGTCTGGTGTGTACTTCCACCTAGAGCTTAGGTTAATAGGTGACTTGAATATCCCTTTATGTTGGATATTCCCTTTAGGATGCATGTGCTTGAATGAGTTACTCCAAAATTCCTACTTGCAGGAATCTCTGTGCTGTACGTGTAGCTGATGGAAGGAGAGAAATAGAGTAGCAATTCATAACAAAGAAGCTGTCCCAAAGTTGTGTAAGAAATTGTAAATGATGCCTAGTTTAAGCCTTGTTAAAAGATGCAAATATCAAATTCAGCCTCTGGCAATTCCCCAAGAGAGAATTCTTTCAGGATGTTTCTGTAGCAGAAAGTTTACTACTTTTTTTTTTAAATGTTTTTAAACTTCCTACTTAAGTGTGAAGACTAGTAAAGATAAAGGTTTGAAGAACTGATTTTGGAGAAACCATATCACGTTCTAAGACTCCATGGGCGTGTGGGGTCACACTAGTTAGGATATTTAAAGGTATCTTGACCTTTTACCGTATTTGCTCCAGCAGAAAGTTAGGCTTCATGAAAGTAGTTTTGAAGATGCCTGAAACTTCTTCAGTTGTGACACAGTGCACTCCTCTTCAAAGCTGGTATGTAGTACATGACAACGTTAGAGCACTGCACAGTAAGAAAGCTGTGACAAACTGCTGGGTTAAAGGTTGGCAGCCAGTATAGTGACATGCTTAAATGTGGCGTTTCTATGTGAAATCAGGTGTCCCTTCTCAGTAAAGCAAAAGTAAGATGAACTTTAGTAAAACTCTTGTTTTACTTAATTGTGTTGTGAGAGACCTGGGTCTGTTTAGCCTGGAGAAGAGAAGACTGAGGGGGGGCTCTCAAAAACCTAAAGGGTGGGTGTCAAGAGGATGGGGTCAGACTCCTTTCAGTGGTGCCCAGTGACAGGACAAGGGGCAATGAGCACAAATTGCAACACAGGGAATCCCACCTCGACATGAGGAAAAACTTCTTTACTTTGAGGGTGGCAGAGCACTGGAACAGGCTGCCCAGAGAGGTGGTGGAGTCTCCAGCTCTGGAGATATTCCAAACCCGCCTGGATGCATTCCTGTCCAACCTGCTTTAGGTGCAATGGCTTTGGCAGGTGGGTTGTTCTAGATGATCTCTGAAGGTCCCTTCCAACCCCCTACCATCCTGTGATTCTGCGAGCACATTCAGTATTAAACCAGGTCAATAATTAAAAACTAGCACTTTTCAGAGGCAGCACGACTTATTTCCACTGTTAGATTCAGTGTCCGCATGGGAATCCTGTAACTGATACTTAAGTGCCTGAGGCGCAAACGGTTTTAGAAATGAGAACACGTTAAGTTAGTTCTAACAATAAGGTATAACTGGCTCTCAAGTGCAGAAACAGTATTTGTCATGACTTGAGTTTATCTAAGTCTATCTCTTAATGCCTTGCCCTTTTCGTTGAGATATATTTTTGACTAAATTATTGATAATATGAAATTCTATGTTGGTTTGTTTGCATTATCTTCAAAAGACAGCTGATGCTCACCCCAGCATAAAGGTGAGTACATCTCTAAGTGGTTGATGTAGCATGCATGTAGGAACACTTTAGTGATGCTTTAAGGCCTAATCAGTTGCTCTAAAGGTTTATTGGTGCCTGATGGGGTTCCTCTGAAGTTTGAAACAGTCTTCCATGGATTTGGGGGGAAAAAGAGCAACTTACTGTAAAATTATTCTGTGTACTGAGTTATTACAGTAACTGATGTTGCGGAAATAATGCATTAAAAGCTTGACTAACCTGATCTTCTATGACAACGTGACGCATTTTAGTGTATGAGGGAAAGGCTGTTGATGTTGTTTACCTGGACTTTAGTAAAGCCTTTGGCAGGGTTCCCCACAGCATTCTTCTGGAGAAATTAGCTGCTTATTGCTTGGATGACTCCTGGGTCAAACACCGGCTGGAAGGCTAAGCCCAAAGAGTTGTGGTGAATAGAG
This sequence comes from Chionis minor, assembly GCA_013398295.1. Lineage (NCBI taxonomy): Eukaryota > Metazoa > Chordata > Aves > Charadriiformes > Chionidae > Chionis > Chionis minor. The sequence goes on from VZSF01003784.1 coordinate 68,044, forward strand.
TTAAATCCAGCTGGTGGCCGGTCACAAGCGGTGTTCCCCAGGGCTCGGTTTTGGGGCCAGTTCTCTTTAATATCTTTATCAACAACTTGAATGAGGGGATCGAGTGCACCCTCAGTAAGTCTGCAAATGACACCAAATTAAGCGTGAGTGTTGATCTGCTTGAGGGTAGGATGGTCCTACAGAGGGATCTGGCCGGGCTGGATTGATGGGCTGAGGCCAACGGTGTGAGGTTCAACAAGGCCAAGTGCCGGGTCCTGCACTTGGGTCACAACAACCCCATCCAGTGCAACAGGCTTAGGGAAGAGTGGCTGGAAAGCTGCCTGGCAGAAAAGGACCTGGAGATACTGGTGGACAGCCAGATGAATATGAGCCAGCAGTGTGCCCAGGTGGCCAAGAAGGCCAAGGGCATCCTGGCTTGTATCAGGAACAATGTGGTCAGCAGGACTAGGGAAGTGATTGTCCCCCTGTACTCAGCACTGGTGAGCACTGGCCCCACCTCGAATCCTGTGTTCAGTTTTGGGCCCCTCACCACAGGAAAGACATTGAGGTGCTGGAGCGTGTCCATAGAAGGGCAATGGAGCTGGTGAGAGGCCTAGAGCACAAGTCTTCTGAGGAGCGGCTGAGGGAACTGGGGTTGTTTAGCCTGGAGCGAGGGAGGCTGAGGGGAGACCTTATCACTCTCCACAACTATCTGAAAGGAGGGGGGGGGGGTCGGGGTCTTGTCCAAGACGAGAGATAACTAACAAGCCATAGGACAAGAGGAAATGACCTCAAGTTGTGCCAGAGGAGGTTTAGATTGGATATTGGGGAAAATTTCTTCACTAAAAGAGTTGTCAAGCATTGGAAGAGGCTGCCTGCAGAAGTGGTGGAATCTCCATCCCTGGATATATTTAAAAGACAGGTAGACGTGGTGCTGGGGGTCATGGTTTAGTGGTGGTTTTGGCAGTGTTAGGTTTATGGTTGGACTCTATGATCTCAAAGGTCCCTTCCAACCTAGGTGATTCTATAATTGCTCACAGGACTAGTTAATGGCTATTAACCTCTGTCACAATACTTTCCGTGACATTTTTACCTCTCTACTAACTAAAAAAAAAGTGTACGTTTTCATATTGCAGAGGGGAACACAAGGAAAAAATTATTTCTGGCAGCTATCTGTTGTCAGGTCACTAACTGCCCATCCTCATGCTTGTGCATCACCGTAACAAGCAGGACTGTTGCAAGATCAGGTTTTGATGAGATGCGTGTTTAGGAATGAAGTCAAATATTCCCTACAAACGCTGGAGCTGCTTTGAAAATGGTAGCAAAAGCTGGATTGAAACAAGCGAGTTGTTTGAAGTCTGCATGAAGCTGGTCCAGAAAGAAAATGAGATTGACATTTGTCATCTCTGCTGCTCTGTTTATACAGGCTGTGCTTTGCCAGATGGATGCGTGCAGCTCCCCCAGGGCATTTTCTGTGACCTTTGATAACATCAGAAGTGAAATGAATGAAACTGCAGTGATTGACTCTAAAACTTTGCTATATGTAGCTTGTCTTGTTTTTCTGAAATCAAACTTGTCAAGCAAGGCAGTACACATCTTTCACATTGTTTTTTCTTTCTACAGTACGTACTATTGTATGATTAAATACTTTTCACAGAAAGCCTTCTTACCTGTCCTTTTCCCGTCGGTGGGTGGAGATCCTGGTCTGCATCAAAGGAAGCATGGCCAGCAGGTCAAGGGAGGTGATTCTCTCCCTCTACTCCGCCCGGGTGAGGTCCCACCTGGAACACTGCATCCAGCTCTGGAGTCCCCAACATAAGAAGGACATGGACCGGTTGGAGCGGGTCCAGAGGAGGGCCACAAAGATGAGAGGGTTAGAGCACCTCTGCTATGAGGACAGGCTGAGAGAGTTGGGGTTGTTCAGCCTGGGGAAGAGAAGGCTCCAGGGAGACCTTATAGCAGCCTTCCAGTATCTGAAAGGGGCCTGCAAGAAAGCTGGAGAGGGACGTTTTACAAGGACATGTAGTAATAGGACGAGGGGTAATGGCTTCAAACTGAAAGAGGGAGATTTAGAATAGAACTCAAAAAGAAATTTTTCACTGTGAGGGTGGTGAGGCACTGGAACAGGTTGTCCAGGGAAGCTGTGGATGCCCCATCCCTGGAAGTGTTCAAGGCCGGGTTGGATGGGGCTTTGAGCAACCTGGCCTAGTGGGAGGTGTCCCTGCCTATGGCAGGGGGGGGTTGGAAATAGATGGTCTTTAAGGTCCCTTCCAAGCTAAACCATTCTGTGAGATGGAAGAGGGGAAAAAAAGTATACAACAGACATTGGTCACAATATTTTTGTGCTGCTGGTTGATGGTGAGGTGCATCAGCGTCAAGTACAGCACTGGTCTCATAAAATGCAGTTTAATGTGCAGGTGTCAGAATGAGTGTACTTTGATTTGGTGAGCATGTGTTACAGACGGTTGGGGTCAGGATGTTTTGGAAGGCAAAGATTTCTCACCTGCTTCAATGGGATGTTTATATTCTAAAGCCTGTGTTAAAGGGAAAGAAACAATAACAATTAGCTTATCTATTTGAAATAATGATAGGTGCTTCAAAGCTAAGGTAGGTCATAAAAATATGTTCTATAGGATGTTCCTGCCAATTTCTTCATAACCCACACTAAAATTGGATCAGAGCTGTGGTGTAAGTCTCTTCAGGTTGCAACTACTGCAGAGTAAGTGTTCTGACCAAAAACCTTGGAGCATATTTCTTAGTCCTTATGCCTAAACACTCCACTTTCCAACTTGCCTGTGTAGACCAGTTCTTGTGCTTGTGCAATTCCCTTTTCCCTGAGTCCATAATTCTGTACTTTCATGAACCCCTATATGTAACTTACTGGAAACTGCCTCTCTGGAAGGACTGGTAAGAGGGTCAGGCATAGGTTAACATTTAGCTGTTAATTTGCATTGTGTGAACAAGACCTATTGTGTTCCTGTGTTCTGGAAAGCTGCTTCTGCATGAGCTAGTCATGCCCAGGCAGCTCTCGCTTTGTCCTTCCGTTTAAAGCTTCATTTCATCTCTTTCAGCGTGGTGGTCCAGCACTGAGTATTGGTTGTAATCAGAGCCAAATATTATCGCTTAAAAGCTTAGTTTTGATTAGAAGGGAGGCTAAGTGATTTTGTGGTGCTCTGGTGTGCTGGAGCTCAGCAGCTCCCGCAGTACCCAAATTTGTCAGCTGCAGGCTCAGTGGGAACAAAGTCTTTTAGCAATACGGTCGTGGTTTGGGCCGGATTGGCCCAAGCAAACCAAGCAACAGATGTTCCCTCTCTCCTGCCAAGCAGGAGAGAGAGAAGAAGAGAGACTAGTTTAGTAAGAACTAAACTACTTTAATGAAATATAAAGAATAAAATAAGAAGAAAATAATTAAATATATGCAAAACTGTATTAAGCTCCCAGGATGACAATCATGTCACCAGCAGGCACTGGGGAAATCCCAGACCAGACTCAGTGATGGATGAGAACTGGATTCCGAAACACACGGATCCGGATCAAAGGCAGACAAACAGACCGAGTCCTCCTTGGACGCTGACCATTGAAGAAAGAGTGCTGACCCTTTGATCCTTCAGCTATTATACATGAGGCAGATGGGATGGAATACACTGTCTGGTCACTTTGTGTCACCTGTCCTGTCTGCTGCTCCCCACAGGTGGGACCCCTCTATGCTTCTCCATTTCCAACGCTCCAATGGGGCAAATACCAAAGTTAGCTGGCCTCGATTGCTATAGCACTAAGTATAACTGAGGGTCTCTGCATCCCATGCCTTGGCATCAGCTATAAACATGGGTGTTATTGCTCTGAGAAAGAGCCATTTTCTGCACAATATGCTGCCAATTTCAGCAGTTAGAAGAGGCCTAGTTAGGAAGCAGAGTTACTGAAAAATATTGGTCCTGTTTTACCTCAAACCAGGACAAATACTATAAAGATGTGTGCACTTCAAAGAAAACTGCTAGAAACTAAACCCGAAGTGTCCTTTCCATCTCTGAATAAACAGGGTGTGTGCCATCTGAGAGTCTTATAACCAACTGGGTTCAGGAATAAAACCAGATGGGTTCAGAAATAAAACCAGCTGGGAGGGCTGAGAGCCGTGTGCTGTGTCAGGACAAGGTCTGGCTGGGGGCCCAGGGGCAGGGAGTAAGGATAACTTACAAAAACACCTTGATGGGCAGCTCTGTTTTTACAGTTTCCAGGCTTTCTTGGCATCAGCTTAGTCTTAGTTTCATCTTCCTGAGGCTTCTTGTATAGAACCATATATTAAGTGCTGCTCTGATACAGGTCAGCTCTGTTCATCCATCCAAACACTGCTATGTCAGAAGAATTGTTTGCCTCTTGTACAGACAACTCTTCCCTTCTGAATTCCCTTAATATGCACAGGTAAAGCACTGAGATAGATACAGATGTAGATCGCTTCTTGTTTCTTGCCTAGCAGCAGCAGTGGGGTCACTGTCAGCAATAACATGGTGCTGCTGCTGTTGGACTGTCAAAATTCCTGGAAAGTTTTATTTTTAGTTCTTCCTAGTTGTAAAAACCTAGTCAGCACAGTGTGTTGACTAACGGCATCGCTGGCGTGAGAGAAGCAGAACAATAGGAGCTGCATGACCAAAGCATTTCAATACCACAAGGAGGAACTAGGCTTGCTGTGGAGTGAGGAATCAGGATGAGGTGCTGGTACAGAGCTGGCTTCAAACAACATGCAAGTGGGTTTAAACCTAGTCCTGGTTCTTACCCCATCCCCTTGTAGCTCACAGAGCATCACTTGAATTCTGCCCTAATTTCCATGAGAGTGAAAATACCTCTGTATTTATCTCCCCTGTTTTGTAATATTTAAAAATGGGTATAAATACAATGTGAAAAACGCCCAGGCAAAAGCTACCAATTCCCATTTAATACCTGTAGCTCTTCCAGATAGTAGTGCTGGAAGGCATGATTTTCCAACTCCAAGCTTTTGCAGACTGCTAAAAGCATAACAAACGCTAGACCTTTTGGACCCACATCTGCACACAGCAACTGAATCCAAAACATAGCATTAACCCCTTGAAATACACACCATGTGCCTCTGCCGTGAGAAATACAGCACAGCGGCAAGTGACTCGAAGCACCTCTCTCCAAAGCAGTGTATTGAGGAAATTAAGGGAGAAGAAGTAGTGAATTGAAACAGAAAAAAATTGTGGGCGGGCTGCATCTCGCCTGACGGCTATTAACATTTTCTGTACCTCTACTAATGACTTTAACCTCAATTGCAGCAATGAGTTGTCACGCGCGGAGCCGCATTCTTAAATCCTTGGTTCACTCGTGGGGTTGGGTAGTTTGCGTGGCGCTCCAGTCATCTGCTGATGGATGAATTATTCCTCCGGCAGATAGTCACCACAGCCCTTCCTGCAGACGTAGGCGTATAACTGGTGCTGTACCCCCGAAATAGGAAGCATTACACTGACTAAGATACTGAGACAGGCAGGAGTGTAACCGATGTTTCCTTTCTGGCAGAACCATGGATGTGTTTATCAGAAACAGAATTAATTTGGCCTAGTTCTTCTCGTTCTGGTGGCGAGTTACTTAATAGTACAAAAATGTAGAGCAAGTGGGAACAGGAAGGGCCACGCAGGCGAGCACTTGAGCCACACTGATTAATGCCCCTATTTCGGTGAGCGTGGGAAGCGCTGCACCCAAATAAAGTAACAGATAAGGACTGGACAATTTGCGGTGTGTTCCAGCAGGCGACCGTTTTGAAAACAAAACTGAATAAGAAACGTGGATGTTTCGGGGGGAACAGATGTGGATGGGAAAGGTAATGGTGGTGTTAAGTGTAATTGTTTAAAAACTCTGCGGATGTTTCAATCGCATGCGGATTAAGTAATACCTGCCCCGTAGGTGCAGCTGGCTGTTCCCCGACAGGGCTCCCCGGCAAGGCCAGGTGTTGCCAAATCGGGAGTTTCAGCACAGGCTGGACTCTGCAGGGAGCACCCCAGGGGTAGAGCCAGAGCACGCTCCAGTTTTTTTTTGTAACAGCAACTGCAAGTTGCACGTTGGCTGCGATTGAGAAATACCCTCATTGCAATAGCATCGCAGCGCGGGAAGGTGGGTTTCGGCCTGAAGCAGCAGGGTCACCCACCAAGTGACACTTGTCACCAGCCCGCTGCGCGTGGCTGGGACTCGCTTTCCCGCAGCGGAATCCCCTGGCTGGGCCGGCAGGTTGACATCTCGTCCCTTGTGCCGCAGCGGTAGCGACGTGCAGCGTGCGTTTTCCGGCCCACTGTTTTTTACACGTGGCTGGCCGGGGTCGCGCAGGTGGTGGAATCGCCGTCCCTGGAGGTATTTAAAAGACGGGTGGACGTGGTGCTGAGGGACATGGTTTAGGGGTGGTTTTGGCATAGGTTTATGGTTGGAGTCGATGATCTTGAAGGTCTCTTCCAACCCAAGTGACTCTGTGTTTCTATGGTAAGGTGGAAAACCCTAGAGGCTGGCTGGTTGGCCGCAGCGCTCCGCGATGCTGGAAAGCTCTGAGCGGGCGAGGAACCCGCTTGAAACCCACGTTCGCTTGGACAGGGTTGAGGCTGCCGGGAGAGTGACGCTGGGCTTCGGGTGTCCTCGCGCTGGCCTGAGACCCCGCGGGGGTGAGGCTCGCAGGGCAGCGCTGCGCTCCGAGGGTGCTCTTGCAGCCCGAACGTCCNCTTCCTCTCCCTCACGCTGGACGCCAGCCTGGCCCGGGACCCGCGCTATGTCGCCTTGCTCAGGTGAGCCCGCCTCCCTCCGCGCTCGGGCAAAGGCAAAAAGGGCCCGGGAGGGGGCGGCGGAGGGGTCCCCCCGACCGGCAGAGGGGTCCGCCGCCGCGGGACAGCGAGCCCGGGCATCCCGCTGGGCAGCCGGACGGTAAAAGGNTTTCTATGGTAAGGTGGAAAACCCTAGAGGCTGGCTGGTTGGCCGCAGCGCTCCGCGATGCTGGAAAGCTCTGAGCGGGCGAGGAACCCGCTTGAAACCCACGTTCGCTTGGACAGGGTTGAGGCTGCCGGGAGAGTGACGCTGGGCTTCGGGTGTCCTCGCGCTGGCCTGAGACCCCGCGGGGGTGAGGCTCGCAGGGCAGCGCTGCGCTCCGAGGGTGCTCTTGCAGCCCGAACGTCCTTTCAGCGGGTAAAGGGGGGGGCCCCGCGCTGGCTTCCCACGACACCCTTGTCCCCCCCGGCGGGGGGCGGAGGGCTGCGCCCCCATGCCCGGGCCGGGCCCGCCCTCCGCGGGGGTGGTGCCGCCGGAGCGGCGCGGCGGGCCGGGAGCGGAGGATGCTGCCGCCGCCGCCGGTGCTGGTGCTGCTGCTGCTGCCGCTGCTGCCGCCGCTGCTGCTGGCGGCGGGGCGGCGGGCGGCCGAGCTGCGGCTGGGGCTGCGGGGCAGCCCCCGCGGGGAGGTGAGCCCGGCCTTCCTCTCCCTCACGCTGGACGCCAGCCTGGCCCGGGACCCGCGCTATGTCGCCTTGCTCAGGTGAGCCCGCCTCCCTCCGCGCTCGGGCAAAGGCAAAAAGGGCCCGGGAGGGGGCGGCGGAGGGGTCCCCCCGACCGGCAGAGGGGTCCGCCGCCGCGGGACAGCGAGCCCGGGCATCCCGCTGGGCAGCCGGACGGTAAAAGGCGCTGCTGCCCGGCGTGCTCCGGGGGAGGGAACGGCGAGACCCCATCCCCGGAGCTGGGGCTGGGGCCGGGGCCGGGGGAGGCCGCTGGGTGCGCTCTGCCTGGGGTCTCACCCCTTCCACCCCGGGCCGGGGGGTCCGGCGGCGGCGCCGGGCTCGGTGCCGGGGAGCGGGCGGGGGGACGGCGCAGCCCGGCGGCGCTGGCTGGAAGCACCCCGGCACGGGCTTGGGAGAGGAGCCGCTCCGCCAGCAGGGAAAAAAGAAAAAAGGAGAAGGAAACTGGGGAGCGGAGGGGCTGCGTGCGGCGGGGCTGGGGGCTGCCAGCTCTGCCAGGTAAAAATCCTCCAAGATCTGCAGCATTTGCCGGGGTGCTGTCAGCGTAAAGCCAAATAAATGCTGAGGAGGGTCCGTCACCATCAAAGCTGAATCGAGAGATCCTAAAATTGAAACCTTTTTCCCCCCCTTGGGTAACACTGAACAGCTCTGGACTGTGGAGCGATGGTGTTCCCTGACTGTTCTTTTGGCTCTGACCTCTCTCTTGCCTTTTCTTCCCTGCTTCTCCTCTTTTTTTTATATTTTTTTTGCTGTACTATATTACTTTTCATTCTGCCTTTTTTAGGATTTATCTCGATTCTTTCCTTTTTTGGAATTTATCTCGATTCTTTCCTTTTCATCTGTCTGATCCCATTTTTCAGCCCCTTGGTATTTCTCCAGTCCTGATTTCCCTCCTCCCACCGCTTTAACCTTTTCCTCGTCGCCAATGTGGGGAAAAAGGTGACACTAGCTTTGCTGGAAAGTGCTCAGGTCTCCAACCTCCAGCCCCAACCGCACCCCTTGGGGTTCAGTCGGAGGCCAGCCCTGCCATCATGAGGAGCGGGAAGTACTTGGTGGCCTCTTATCTGCTGTGTGTCACCACCACCGAGCAGATAGTGCTTGTGCACCCGGTGTCCTCTGACGCCCTGTGGTTTCCACCAGTAAAGGCTGGGTGTCAGTGCCACACATCCTGCCCGGGGTGTGCACAAGTTGCGGAGGCAGAACTTACGTTATTTTATAAACACACTTCACTGAAGCTACCGCTTGTCCCAGTGTGGACTCTTAATCTCTCTTGGGTACAAAAGCGGTCGCTTTGTCTGTTGTTGATGCAAATTGGGACTGATGGTGTAAAGTCGGTTTTACGTCCACCTTCTCATGGGACTGGTATGTTAGTTTTGTATAAATAAACCCAAAAAATCTAGGGGAGAAAGATGCTTAGGACAAAAAAAACCCCCACCTGTTTTGAAGTATTGCCTTACTTTGCCCCCAGGATTTGACTCTGTTTGTGAGCGTGTTCTCTAGGGCATGTCTCCCCCTTGCTGCCTCACCAACGTTCTCCTGGCCCACTTGGCCAGCAGTGTCTCTATTGCACAGTGCAGAGAGCTTGGGTCAGGAGTGCCCTGAGGCTACTGGATAGCCCCAGGTCACCTACCGCAGTGCGTCACTCTGAGCACTTGCCATGTTTAGCCTCTACACCGGAGCCATAGTCTGCATGACTATAGTGTTTCTTCTGTTCCTTGACATCCCTTCCTCAGCAATCCCAAACTGCGTGCTCTGGCTGCGGCCCTGTCCCCAGGCTTCCTGAGGTTTGGTGGCACCGAGACAGATTTCCTCATCTTTGATCCCAACAAGGATTCAACTTCAGAAGAAAAATTCCTCTGGCAACTTCAGGCCAAGCAAGGTAAAATGGGCATCAATGTGTTAGACTCGAAACCATGCTGGGTTTAGGCAGCGGCTTTGAGGCAGGCTGGGGATTCCCCAAGGGCACAGTGGCAGAGCTGTGGGTCCTCCACAGCGTCAGCATTGCTTTTCTCCATGGAGAGGAGATGCATGGACCTTCAGCATGTCCATGCGAGGAACTGTGCCAGCCGTGGGAAAGCAAGGAAGGACGTGAGGGCCCTCATGTCCACCCTGGCATCTGCTGGGACTCTCCCTTTGCCGCCCTGTGCTGCCCACAGCAGCCTTGGGAGCTCCCCCACTGCCTGGGAGGCAGTCAAGGTCAGCTCAAAGGTTGCAGTTTCATTGTGAAAAATTAAGTAACAGATGGAAGAAATAACCTGATGAGAACAGAGTGTCCATTTTCTCTACGCTGGCCAAAGCCAGAGCTAGGCTGAGGCTGGGGGCGCAGCCTTGCCCTCCTGTAGCTTCAACGGAGCAAATACAAACCCCCCGCTCCACTGCCAAATCCTCAAACTTGGTCCTGGTGAACAAGGTTTCCCACTGCATTAAAGTCCATTTCCTCTTGGAACCTAGCAAAAGTAGATAAATGCTTTTAGATGTGTTTCAGATGAAAAAATTCCCATTTATTCCTGCAGTACATAGCACAACAGTGCAAATGTACATCACTGTACAACCAGTGATGCTCAGTTTTGAAGTCGAGTGGTACTTTTCCCCTGTACCGCTTTGCTGAGCTCTGGGTAACTGTGACTCCAGATCGTGCCTTCCCCTCTGGTTATGGCTTGTTCCTGGTTTGTGCGCTGAGAAAAAACACGAGCTTCGAAGAAAAAGTGTCTTATGACTCCTGCTGGCGTTGCCGTCAGCGCTTTTCCCTGCGCTACACGGGCAGCGCAGGAAGCGTTGCCCTGTGTCTGCCCACAGCGAGGCGGGCCACGGACCCTGCCGTAGCGCTGCATGCCAGGGTGGCTTATCTGCTCCTTGGGCACCGCAGCCCAGGCTTTGTCAGCTTGCAGGAACGAGGGTTTCTGGATGGTGCTCCAGCTAAAAAGGTTTACTGGGATGTGACCACCATGACAGAAGCACAGCTCAGTCTTCCCACAGTCCCCCATCACCTTAAATAGGGAAATGTATACTTTATATGTATAGTATATAGTTATGCATCAAGCCAGCCCTCCTCTTCTATGTGGTTGATGTTGTGAAAGTAGGGGTGCGTTTCGCAGAGGTGCACGACTGGCTCTCAGCCTGGCACCCGGCAGCTGTGCTTCCTCCTGAGGGACGCAGCCTTTGGCATGCTGGCTGTGAAGACGAGGGCTGAATTGTTACCAACCTTCTTCTGCCCCACAGAGGCTTGTGGCTCGGGGCCTGAATTTGCTGCTGCTGAGAAGCTGCTGCTGGCCCAGTGGCCCAGCCAGGAGAAGCTGATTCTTGCAGAGCAGAACTGGAAAAAGCACAAAAACACCACCATTACAAGTAAGACTTCCATGGGGTTTTCTGCTCGGGTTTTTAACCCAGGGGGCTGCATATCTCTGCCGCCTGATAAAAGGGTCATAGGCTGCTAGGAGCTGAAACCACTGAAAATGAGTGTTTTTCTAAGTGGGTGAAATGTTTCTAAGAAACCTTTTTCTGTCTGCCACCTCATATTTAACAGTATTTAACATCTTGCAGGATGGTGTGGAGTAAGGTCTGGGCTCTTTTGTCTGGCTGGGAGAACTTGGCACATCTGCAGCACCAGGCTAAATAAATACAGGCAGTAAAGATTGCCACTTGGCCAGAGTTCAACTAGCACGCTGTAACCTTGAGATAAACATCCTCCCTTTCTACTCCACACAGGAAATACGCTGGATATTCTCTACAGCTTTGCAAACTGCTCAGGGTTCCATCTGATCTTTGGGCTCAACGCCTTGCTGCGGAAAGATGGCTTGCAGTGGGACAGCTCGAATGCCCGGGCACTGCTGGACTACTGCGCCTCACAGAGGTACAACATCTCCTGGGAGCTTGGGAATGGTAAGTGCAAATCCTACTAGTGGACCAGGCCAGCAGTCACCTGGAAAGGTACGACCACAGGGTATGGGCTGGTAATTTTGGATATTTTGGATGATGGCCCATAAAAGGCAAAGTGATGTTTTATTGGGAAACATTAAGGTCTTAATTTGCAAGGAGGGATGTCACAGAAGGCCTAACAAATTGAGATGATTTTGCTGCTCCTACCGAAGCTCTGAGATGAGGTGAACGAAAAGCCACAAGGTGCAGGATATCACCTATGGGGACTGGCTGGGAGAGACTGCTGGAGAGCAGCACGCTGCGTCACCCGGGCTTTCGGTTTCATGCTCATCACCTTCAAATATCTCACCCATACCATGACAGATCACGCAAAACCACAGGGGGTTGGGTACTCCCCACATGGAACGAGCTGCCCTATTTTATGCCCTGAAACTAGAGTGGGGTCCTGATGCGTGCGTGTCTTCCCCAGAGCCAAATAGCTTCAGGAAGAAATCTGGCATCTACATCAGTGGCTTCCAGCTGGGGCAAGATTTTATTCACTTACGCCAGCTTCTGAGTGACTATACTCTCTACCGGCATGCGAAACTCTATGGTCCCGACATCGGGCAGCCCCGAAAGCACACTCAGACACTGCTGAGAAGGTAGGAGTGTGAGGCCGCGGCAGCAGCCCCCGGGGTGGGAGGGTGTGGATAGAGGTGGCTTGTCTGCTCCCAGATGCAAAGAGGATGAGGAGGCATCTGGCCAGGGTTTTAAGGAATTTCTGCTCCAAATCAATAGCGAGGATGTACAAATGGATAGAATCATAGAATCACTTGGGTTGGAAGAGACCTTCAAGATCAGCGAGTCCAACCATCAACCTATGCCAAAACCACCCCTAAACCATGTCCCTCAGCACCACGTCTACCTGTCTTTTAAATACCTCCAGGTGGACCTCCACCACCACCCTGGCCACCACCTCCCTGGACATATACAGTCTATTTGAGAACTAATTTCCTGCATTTTTCCTTAAATTAGAAACAAGGAAAAAATTGTTCCTTGCCTGGGGATGACTGAAATCTTACCTGCGTGCATGAGCTCAAGGAGCTTAAATACTCAGCCAGTTGAAACAAAGACTCTAGCAGTACGCCAGTGATCCACACACCTTTCAACTGGGCCCTGGCTCTAGTGCTGTGTTAACAAGGGCTTTTCACCCTAGAAATCTCCCTGTGTTACACAAACACTAACACATCCTCGCAGCCACCCGCTGAGGCAGCCAGGCTGCCCAAAGCCCCTTTAAAAGCCATCGTAACATGGCCCCAAAGTGGTTCAGCATCATCAATGTCAGCCGGCAGGAGAGGGGAGGGCTGTGCACAGCAGCCTGTTCATGGGGGGGCCACGACCTGTCACCGGTACCTGCTAACCTCTGACTCTCCACCTCTGGTTGCAGCTTCCTGAAATCGGGGGGGAAGGTGATCGACTCTGTCACGTGGCACCAGTAAGTACTGCTGGGATACCATCGCGATATCCTCGCCACTCTGCTTATCGCCGGTTTTCTTTACAAAATGTCAATTTGAACATCTCAGCAGGAAGGAGGGAGTGAAATCCCCATGGCAGAAGTTCCTGCGGTGCCTCCCTGCAAAGTCCTCTGCTCAGAATGAGAGATGAATTGAGGGAGCGTGTTACAGAAATGCAGAAGGTCTCCAAAGAGGCTACTTGCTGCAGAGACACAAAAGCAGTCATGGGGGTTTGTAACAGGCACAGCAGCAGGAAACACAGCGTGTGTGAGATGGTCACACACCATCTGCATGCTAAATGTGTGCAGTGACAAAAAACACAAGTGGGATGTGGAGAAAAAGATGGCATTGCAGCTTTATTTCTCAGAAGAGCAGCAGGGGGTACGTCATGGCTCTCCCCTCACACGAGGAGAGTTTCTGCAGTGATTGAGCCTTTTTGCACACGCCATATTTCAACATGTACCAGAAGCTAGTGAGATCTGAGCAGCAGTGCCATTTGTCTCAAAGCTCCAAGCTGCCAACCTTTCCAAATAAAATGCACTTTCCATTGGGAAGAAGAGGGGTGTCGTATAAAAGGAGAAGAAGGTGGCTCAGACTTACTCAGCAGAGATGTGTTTGCTGAACTTCTGCAAGAGCTGAAGGTTTTTAATGTAGGGTTTTGAACAACCTGTGGGTGTCTGGGCTTTGAAACAGAGTCAGTACCCCTGACATGGGTGCTCTCCTTGCCATTAGAAAACCTGAATCTGCTTGAGTGAAAGCTTCACTCCCTAAAAGCAAATTCAGGGAGTCACTGATGACCCTGCTGGCAAATGCACACAACTCCCTGTAAAAAATGCAGCAGAAGCCTTGCTAGCTGATGTGTTACGTGCTGCCTTTTTCCTCTGTTTCTGTCTGCTTGATATAAACTAAAAGCTCTGCAGGTCTGGCTGACCCTTAACCACAGAGGAGCGCTAGCAGGTTCTTCTGCTCCCTCACATTTGCTCTCTGAGTCAGTTTGGGCTGTGTGCAGGTAGCTCACCCTCAGGTGGGCACAGTCCCAGCCCCTTCGCTCTTGTGCCATTGCTCAGAGATGCAGTTTTAAAGTGCTCAGCTGGGCAGCGGGGTAAGTTGGCCCCAGGGCAGCTGCCATGAACTCCACATGTTTGAAAGTGATTTCCATGTGAAGGTGGTTCTTCTTTCCGAGGCCAAATGCAGCATGGTGTCATGCAGCAGCCAGGTAACAGTGGGAAAAGATGCACATGCTTATATTATATATATGTAAAGATATAGGACTTATCTGTGTATTTTGAGCTGCTAGCAAGGCATAAAACATGTATTCTCCCTTTCCTGGGCTGTTCTTCCCTGTGGCTGCCTTTGCTTTAAATAGGCATGCATTATTTTCTTTACTAATTTGGGATTATCGGGTTTTAGCTTCCTCTTGTGGCTGGAAGACTTCAGCTGCTTCTGGTAGGACTGAGTGATAGGTGAAATGCAAAAACCACAGGGATCCCAATTTCCTGTTCTTTATTCGGACAAACCAGACTTAAAAGCTCCTCTGCTCGTGGTGGAGGGCAACCCTCATCCCGTAGGGATGCCTCCATCCGGTTCCCCACCAGATGGCCAAAATACTCCAACAGAGGGACAGAAGCTGTGGTCTGATATTTTTAATATATACCTTGATATGGTAAAGCGAGTAATCACATGTGAGTGTCAGACTCCCCAGCAACAGAAGGTTTACGGAACCTGGGTCTTATTCATTGGTGTTTTCCTTATTCTAAATGAGTAGATGCAAAAAAGCCCTACTACTTCTGTTGATCCAAGTTTCTGTGATATCCTGCCTCCATCGAGGTAATTATACCTGATAGTGCCTTAAATACAAACAACATATTGGAAACAAATACAAAACACATTTGGAAAAAAAAAAAAAGAAAAGAAAAAGAACTGGACAGAAAAATAGTGCTGTGGATAAATGTATCAAGCAACTGAGTACTTTTGGTGGTGTTTTGTACCAGTGGTGGTATTTTTTTCCTTAATTTTGGCTGTGTGGTTTTTTTTTTTCCCCCCATTTCCAGTTACTATGTGAATGGAAAAAGTGCAACAAGAGAGGATTTCTTGAGCCCTGAAGTGCTGGATACCTTTGCCACAGCCATACACGAAGTTCTGGAGGTGACTTGTTGTCCTGTCCCAAACCACGACACCTGTCCTGTTCAAGCCTTCCTATGTTCACTTTCCAGGGGGTTAGCAGGGAATCCGGAACAAAGTACAATGTCTCACTATTAATAAACAGGGATCCTCAAAGCTCGGGTGCTGCTCATTTTATAATAGATGAGCTCCAATAGTTTGCCGTGCAGCAAGCGTGGTGCAAGATACATCACAAACCTACAACGTTCTCATTTATCAATGATGTCATTAGTCAGAGATGTAAATTTATGGTCATACGTGCCACTCACCCACCCCCGATTTCTTTGTATTTTGAGATCCTGACAACAGCATGACTTAGAGTATATCCCTACGTAGCATGAGAAGACTTACAGGACCTGGCTTTTAGTATAGTTTATCTCCTTCTATGTGCGTAGACATGATTTTTTTGGAGGGAGGGGAAGTAAATCTGCTTCTAGTCCTTTTGATCAAAATTCCTGTGACATCCTGCCTCAGCTGGTGTTATCCCTTAAAAGCAAACATACACAGGCATTTGGTTAAAGTACAAAATTTTGATTGCCCGTTATTTCAGTTGCCAAAAAAACTTAACTCTTGTCTCTTTCTCTTCTTCCTTATGCCACACTGGACAGATTGTTGATGGGACTGTGCCAGACAAGAAGGTCTGGCTAGGAGAGACAAGTTCTGCCTATGGAGGTGGAGCTCCCAGGCTGTCCAACACTTACGTCGCTGGCTTTATGTGAGTACCATGTCACACACATAGGCAAATTACACATTTTACCAGCTGAAGGGGATTGTGTACATGCCCCATGGGAGGAACATCTGCCTCAGGCTTCCCAGGGAGCACAGGTAAAGGGTGGGTTAAGGATCAATAACCCCCCTGCACTGCTCCCTGTGTGCTTCCCCCATACCTAAGGTTTCATGCAGGCCCAGGTAATAGTAGATTCCTATGGGAAATGGGGGATGAGAAGCATGAGAAAGTTGTATTTTTGCTCTCAAATCTGCATTGCTAACTCCATCCTTTTATGAGGACAGAAAGTCATTCACGAGACGGGTGTCCTTTTCCAATGTCATCCTTCAACCACCATGAAATAACTAACCAAGGGGAAATTTAGTCATGAAAACAATTTTCTCCAATTACTCCAGTTGTAGCATTTTGTTGAAATAAAAAAGTTCAGGCTTTTCTAAGCACTTTGATCAGTTTGTACATTCAGAGAGATAAAATTGTGTGGGAATGTGCAGTTCACACTTGGAAAATTAACAAAAACACGGTTGCAATGTATTTTTTTCCCAATCTACAAGGCATGCTGATCTTTTCATCAGGGCCTGGTGGGTCAGCAAGTCAAAGCCTGGTAATGGCAGGCAACCACGTCGTTGGTGTGACGATTTCTTGCAGCCTTCAGGCCCTTGGCCAGTTCAGGAGCATCCGCTGCTGCTCCTGGTTTCCACCACTTGTAAACAGGGGAGTGGAGCAACTGTTCCCACCAACTCAGACCTCCAGAGGGGGTCTGAAATTATTTTGTAAGGTAATGAATGCAAGACTTATATTCAAATTAGTTCTGTGATTTTAAGGAAGTCAGCATCATTCCCTAATTCTTTCTTTCTTACTTCCTGAGCTGGTTGAAGAGGGGCAACAGTGTAGAGCTGAGGTCAACAATTTCACCTGCATGCCATTTGCCTCCTTTTTTGGCAGGTGGTTGGACAAACTCGGGCTTTCGGCCAGGCAGGGGATTGATGTGGTGATGAGACAGGTTTTCTTCGGGGCAGGGACCTATCACCTGGTGGATGCCAACTTCGAGCCTTTGCCGGTACGTATGCAACCCCACTAACATCATCTGAATGCTGCATGTATTTCTGCACAGGCAACACAACTCAGCTATTTTAACAACAAAAGATAGCGACAGATTTTGTTGTATAGTCACAGTTACCCTTGCACCTAAAGTTAATTTCTGTTTCATTATGGGTTCATATATTACATATATATAAAGATATTTACTGACGCTGCAGCTAGTCTCCAGCACAGCAGAGACTGCTTTCTGTGACATGATCCGATTTGTATGCAGACACTTCTGGAGTTCACAAGGCTTTTCTGGAGGGACTGTTTTCATTTGAGTAATGAGTAGCTGTTAAACAGAAGTGATACAAGGTATTAAAATAATTTATACCCCAAGTGAAAACCAAACCAACATGAAGTCAAGACTCAAGCGTTTCTTGGGTTGTGAGCATATTTAGCCTTCAGTAGTGGCTGAAGGATAATTAAACAAAGACATGCATTTAGTATAGTTGGATTTATTGGGAAAAAACATTCTGCTGCAATGAAACATCATTATTTGAACTATACATTGTTCTTGCATGTACAGCATGTTTCTTTGTGCTAGTAGCACTTACCTTGGGGTGAGACAAGACAACAGCGCCTTTCTTATTAGCTTTCCCTCTCATTTTTCTGCTTCCAAGTTGCGATTTTCACAGGGTTGCAGAGACCATCCAAGAGGAAATGCAGCATATGGAGCTTTTCTGTACTGCCTGTTCAGATGCTCCCTCTGCCAAGGCCTGTGTTGTCAGGCTTGTTGCTTTGGGCTTTTTATTCCCTCATCTATTTAATTTGGACTAAACAGATGTGCCTTGTTCCCCACTCGCATGCAGTACAGGTGCTAATTAAGCTAATAATGATTTAGAGGCAGGGAAATGCAAACCTAGATCTATCCGTTTTAAGCATGGAAATGAAGGAGCACGGCAGTGTCAGAAGGCTGCACCTCCTTGCAGAGGGGCTGAGCACGCAAACTGATAGGAAAAGTCACTTCTCCAGGGTCATGGTGAGTCCAGAGAGAAACATGACAGTTTTCCTTCTAGGAAAACCTCAAAGACAGACAAGACAGATGAGCTGGGAGAAGCTCCCTGAAACCCACCAGCTGGAGCACATCCTCCCCTGGGGCTACGCTCAAAGAAGTGCCGCTGCAAAATACAGCCTGCCTGCGGGCTCCTACTCCCAAAACACATCTGTGCCAACCACGCGCTCTTTGGTCAAGGACTTCATAGAGGAAAAGTAGAGGTCAAGATGCAAGAAAAAGCATGGAAAAAATGAGTCTGTACTGGGCATCGCCCCGTTGTCGGGCATTTTCCTGTGGTGTCAGAGGATTTACTCTTGACCGGCATTCAGAAATTAATCCTGAGACCTGTTCAAAAGCATGATGTTAGTGAAAGGCATAAAAATTGTCAGGGGCTTCTTCCCAGTGCTGTGCGTGTGGATTGGGCACAGGCTTTCCTGCAGGAAGGGCAGCTCATCCCCTGCAGGTTCAGCCCTGAGGTGCTCTGTACCCCGCAGAAGGACATTTCCAAAATGTGAACAGTCTCTCCCCCACAGAAGGAGCTCCAAGATTTGCATATAAGGGGGAAAATGACACTAAGATACCTTGTAAACACAGCTGCTCTGCAGCTTGGAGGCAGGGTCTTCGCTTTAGCTGTGCTGTTTGGGGGAATTTAAATAGATACAGTGAAAAACTCGGTAAAGCAAAAAATTATGGGGAAAAAAACGCCACGAAATTACCAGCAAAATGAACGTTACGTCAACACCATGTGGAGTACCTGGCATGTACACAAGTGCTCATGTGTGTTTTTGTGCCTCCCAGGACTACTGGCTCTCGCTGCTCTACAAGAAGCTGGTGGGAACCAAGGTGCTGCAGGTCAGCCTGGTGGGAGCTGACGAGAGGAAGCTCCGTGTCTACCTCCACTGCACCAACCCCCTCCAGTAAGCCTCCTGAAAGGGAGAAATATCCCAAAAACTGAGCCAATGGCCACCCCCAGGCCAACAAAAGCAAATGTGGACAGCGCGAGGACATACATTATTCCTGTGAAACCTCTTTCTCTCCTGATCCCCACCATCATCTTCTCTTGCCTTGCAGCCCAAAGTACAGAGAAGGGGATGTGACACTGTTTGCCTTAAACCTCTACAATGTCACCCAACATTTGCAGCTACCGAATTACTTATCGAGCAAGCACGTGGATCAGTACCTCCTCCTGCCTCATGGGAAAGACACTATACTTTCCAGGTAAGTCTGCGATTCCTTCTGTCTCTACAGAAACAGTTGCAAGTAGAGTTAGACGGCCTCTAAAATCTCACCTTGTCCAATTTGCAAGTGGAGGGGGGAGAGGTTACCATTCCGTTATTTGGGGTTTTTTTCAGTAAGGTCTGACTACTGTCAAATCAGGTCTAAAATAAAATAAAATAAAATAAAATCTTACTGAAGTATGAGGACACTTTTTTTGATGTTAATCAGGAAGCTTTTTCCCAGTAGGCTTCAGGGCTCTGGACCAGGTGCTAAAAGTCCTTTTTCTTCTGCACAAGCACAGGTATATTGCTTTACCAAGTGCTGGCTCTTCATTTACAGCAATGTGTTTTGGCTCTGTGTGGTTTCTTTTGCTGTTACTGCTAATGCAGCAGCAGGGGAAGGATCTGCTCTCTGGTCATAGAAGATATCTTAATATTTGCAGGAGAAAAACCAATTAAAATTTGTACTTTTCAAAGCCTGTTCTGCTGTTAACCTCAGGAGAAGAGTAAGAAACATGTACTTTTCAGCTTGCTTATGCTACGACTCTAAAGAAGCCCTTGCAGAGGGAGTGCAGCAGATGCTCTGTGTGTGTGCACACATAAATCGTCAAGGAAAGTTTAGTTTGGCTTTGGGCTGAGTTTATATTTACACTCAGGTCCAGAGCTGTTTGTGCTCGATGGCAAACAGAGCACAGCTGCCCAAACAGTCTCTCCCTCCCTCTCCAGGTCTATCGAGCTGAACGGCCGTGTGCTACGGATGGTGGATGACAAAACGCTGCCAGAGCTTATCGAAAAACCCCTTGGTCCCGGTGGCGTATTTGGCCTTCCAGCCTTCTCTTATGGCTTTTATGTTATCAAAAACACCAAAGCTATTGCTTGCATTTAAATGGTTAATAGACGTGCACAGGGTAAATGTAAAGCACTTGGCTAGTAGGGAAGTTTAATCCTAGAAAGTCACATTTCTACCATGAGATTTACTTCTGGCAAGGGATGTAAATGTGGTCGCAGTGTTACGATCTGTGGGCTGGGGGAGAGGTGAGATCCCACGGGGTAATTTGTACATGAAAGATGCTCGTTAAGCTCCTGGGGGATTATCCAGGTAGAGCAAGCCCAGGCAGGGGCTGGTTTTGCTCTCGATCCAGCCTGGGTCACTGCGCCCGAGCACCGGGCCCTTTTCCATGCCATGTGTGGAGCTGCCCCAGCTTCTCTTGCTGCGGTTGGGACTTTGCCAGCTGAGAACTCCAACCTCCCTTCTCCCTCTTGTTTCTGCAAGCACACTTCTTAAAGCAGTTCCTTCAAGAGCTTGCCTTCGGAAAGGATGAGCTACTGTAGCTGTACAGCTGTGATTCTGCCTGCACCATGTGGGGAAGCCCAAGGAGGGGTTGTGGTTGCTGAGGGCGTCTCGGGGTGGGAAGCAGGGACACGCAAAGCCAACTGTGGTCAGGGTGGGTGCCTGCAGGGGAAAACACCTTGCCGCAGAACCAGGTCCTTTATGGGATTTGGGGCAGTACCGCATATTTTTCCCAAGCTTGGAGAGTTCAGTCACAAGATGGAGCTGTGGCCATGTGCTTTCCAAAGGCGAGTTTTTGACACATGAAATGCAGACTGTTCCTGCAGGGTGGTCTACCTCTGCCCTCACACACTTCACCCTCCACGGTCAGTGGGCTACATGTCAAGGGCTCGTGACTCCTCCACCTTCAGCACCCCACAGACCATTCAGCTGGAAAGGACTTCCCTGGAACTACCTGCAGGTGAAGCTCTGCTTTACACTCCGTAACTCGCTCAGGTCTCTTCTGTCCTTGAGGAAATGGGAGAGTAAGGACACTGAACAAACCACCCACCCCTCAACCGTCAGAGGGACTTCAGTGGCCTTAGAGCATCTTGGGGACAAAGCTGCCTGGCCAGGTCGACATCCCTCCTGCTCGGGAAACAGCCATTTTGGCCAGAAATCCGTTGGCAGTGGCTTTTCTCCCCGGCCATGCGCACCCTGCTGCAGTTTGGTGTGCCGCCGGCCACTTTCTTCTGGCAGGCGAGCTGCTGGTCTGCAGGGCCACCAAACACCTCAGAGAACATCTGTGGTCTGCCACACGTTTATTTGCATCTGCTTTTCTCGAAGACATATGCCTTACAATATTTTGAGCGCATCAGGGAAAAACACCACCACCACACCACTGTTATTTTCCTTTTTAAGCTTTAAAAGGATGCTACCAGCTACATGAGGTTTCAACACAGAGCTGGGGCGGCAGGGGGCCCTTTTCAGTGAGAAGACTTTAAAAACAGATGTACGCTTGAAGCTGTGATGAAAAATTGCACACTAAAAAGATTATATTTAAGTTCAGTGTCAAAGGAGGGATTGCATCCACAGTGCAATAACCATTCTGTGAAGGGTTATATATCAGGGGGTAATACAAGTTAGAAATGAGAGTAAGAAAGGCAAAGTTTGTTTACATTGTCCAAGTTCAATAGAAGAAGCAAAGAGAGCATAAAATGGAGTGGAAAGTCTATGTACAGTCAACATAAAGTTAATAATATATTAGAGTAATATAAGTTACAATCGAGACATCAAAGTTACTGTTTGCCTGGTAGCTTCTTTTTAGAACTTTTCTAACAGTTTTGTTTATTCCAGCGCTTGTGACTTTTATATTTGAAGATTTTAATGAAAGTGATTTATACCAGTTTTTGGCAATCTTCCTTTTTTTTTTTAAGACTCCTTTTTTTTTGGCATACCGATACCACGAAACTCCCCGTGTTTCTTTTGGTCACACATCACCTGTGCTTTGTAGGATTCCCAACAGGAACACCCACGTAAATACAAGTGAAAGAAAGCATATCCAGGCCGATGTGCTTCAACCGTATTTGACTGCCAGTTCAGAAGTCCTCCACCCCACTGTCTGGCTCCGACACAATACACGGGCTGATGGTCGGCATGCAGGACCTACTAGGAAGGGGTACTGGGATGTCTGGGCATGCAAATGACAGCTGCTCTGGCTTCACCTCCCAGCCATGTCTCCTTCTCCGAGCACACAGCCTGGGTCTTCATGTGGCAGGGTGGCGAGAGGTATCTTTTACAGCTCACGTAGCCGCTTTCAACTTGAAAAGCTCTACATCCAGATGACTTCTCTTCACAAAGTGTCGTATATTAAGCTTAGAGCAACTGTTAGCTCCGTACAAACAAAGCAGGAGGGAGAGGAGTGCAGGAAACGAGACACTAGATCCCAGCACACCAAGACAGGTTATGGTAAGAACCAGAGGCAAACATGGCCATTGCACGACCTACCTGCAGCGGCAATGCCTGCCCCACAGACACCTTATCTCAAGGGCTTTCTTTTTCCTCTGTGAATGTTGTAAACCTTGGGGTCTCAACCTTGAATGCCAATAGATCTATACACGTGCACGCACTCTTATCTCGGACCAGTAACAGCGATTAATTATATCTTTCACACATTCCGATTTACTTTTGCATTTTTGACTCTGAAGCTTGGATGACTCACCTTGTAAATCAGCTCCTGCAAGATCACCTTAGAACGAATATAAATCTGACACTGTTTGCTTTTCTGCTTCACTTTCATGAGCTCCTTAAAAATTGTCTGCAGATGGTCCAGGATTTGCTCACCACATCACACATTTTAAAAAAAACCACCCACAGCGCCTGCACAGAAGCACCGACCCAGTGAAAATCGGCATATTGGAGCTCCTATGGACAGAGCAGGCAGAAAGGCTGTGGGCACTGTGGGCATTGCTGGGACTCACTCGCTGCCCTCCAGAATGCGCTTTCGAACACACCTTGGGCACTCCTCCATGCCTGAATAAAGCCCACGATGATTGACCTTGTCAAGGTGAAACAGAGCCAATGTCACCAAAAAAATTAAATAATTAAACATCAGAGTTGAGCAACTGGGTTTTTTTGGTATGGCCCTGTGCAAATCATCTTACCACTGTGGAGTACTGCTCATTAAAACAGCAAATAGAAAAAATGTGAGTCACTTCTCCATCACATTGGTTTTTTACTTCCTTCTGGTAGTCAATATTTTGAGGAATTAAAAGTTCAAAATGGTTTCCCTTGTCAGTGTGTCGGTGTCATACATGAAATCAAAGTTTTTTATTAACTACAGTCTAGAAAGGTTTGGGAGGTAAGACATATGTTGAGGCATGAACACGCGCGCCTTGAGGGTATGTTTGATGATATACAGTCACCTATGGGATTCCAACAAACAGCATGGAAGACGCTGAAGAAATTTAGTAGCAAAATCAGCACGCGTGCTTTTAGTGAGGTGCTGAGGTACGGTAACT
This sequence comes from Chionis minor, assembly GCA_013398295.1. Taxonomy (NCBI): domain Eukaryota; kingdom Metazoa; phylum Chordata; class Aves; order Charadriiformes; family Chionidae; genus Chionis; species Chionis minor. The sequence continues at coordinate 91,350 of VZSF01003784.1, forward strand.
AAAGATGACAGAAGTTATCAAATCTGTGCACCCTGTTGTTTTGCCCTCGGTCCCCCCGGGTGCTCTGTCAGTATTCACTGCTCGAAGCCGACGGCAGGCGAAGCTCCAGCCTCCTTCACAGCCCGTGCCAGCAGACCTGGCCACCGCCCTCCCTACCTGTGCCAGGGCCGCGGCAGACACACTCCTGCCAATACCTGCCGGGCCGCGCGGCCTGAGGGGAAAACGGCGGCTCCAGCACCGCCGGGGCGGGCTCTGCCCGGCCTGACCCGCCATGAAGATTCCCGCGGGCGAGGCGCCGGTCAGGCGAGGAGCGGCGACGCCTTCCCCGGGAAACCGGAAGCGGCGACGCTCGCTCCCTGCCCCTGCCCCGCTCCCGCTCTCCGCGACGGGGGCGCTGCGCATGCGCGGCACCACGTGACACCGCCACGCCGGAAGCGCGGCGGCAAGATGGCGGCGCTCCTGGCGCGGCTCTGCCGGGGCTCCCCTGGCCTCCGCGCCGTACGCCTGC
>VZSF01003784.1:91915-111124 GCA_013398295.1 Chionis minor
CGGGCGGGCGGGCCCGGTGCCGGTGGCCGTAGCACCCCTTCCCGGCCGCCGGCGCCCTCGCTCCGGGCAGAGCGTTTTGCCGAAAACCGGCGTGTGTGCTCGGCAATGCCGGTACTCGGCATCCAGCCACCGCCCTGCCCCGCGGCCCCCCCGCTCCTCCTTTCCCCCCGCATCCCACCCGCGGATTTTGTCTTCCCGCAGGGACGTGGCTGCTGTACCTGCCGTGCACCTGGAGCATCGCCTTGGCGGCCCAGCCGGGCTGCCTCCCCGACGGGCACATGCTGTCCCTGTTCGGCGTCGGGGCCGTGCTCATGCGCGGAGCCGGCTGCACCATCAACGACATGTGGGATCGCGACTATGACAAAAAGGTAGAGAAACCCCCGTGGGCTTGCAAAGCCCCAAGGAAAGTGAATGGCTGGTTAATTAACCAAGCACATGGCCGCTCATCTCCAGCACCACCAACTCACTTGCTGCGTGCGGGCCTGGGGCTCCAGGTTCAGGAACTGTGTTTCTGTCCGAGATGCGTCCAATTAACTTGTCTATGTTTCCTCCTAGAAAAGTAGAAATAACTTTCTTTTGTGTAACATTTCTCTGTCTAGGACTGTAATAAGTCTTCTAGCCTACTTACCTCTGTGTAAGATAAAATATATGTTGTTGTCAGCTGCAGGTAGTATTTGATTAAGTTTATTTTTCAGCTTTGTTTCGCATGACAGAACAAAACAAATAACAGTTTTTTTGCTAAGCTTGCTAGTTGCAATCTACCCAAGAAAGACTTTTTATTTTTTTTAAATTTCAGGAGTAAGGTTTCCCTGAGTATTGTTAAGTTCTTCATGAGAAAGTCTGTTAAGAGCATTAGCCCAACCCTGAGTTAATCCTCTTCTATTATGTTGTATTTTTCATCTCTCTTTTGTTCAGAAGAGGGAAATAAGCAAAAGGTGGTGCCCACTGTCAGATGTTGAAATGTGCCGGGGTGCAGGTTTGGAGGGGAATATCCTGGTGATGCGTCACTCTTTGCTTGTCCTGTTTTCTGTTCCTATATTGTTCCTCTGGTTTTGGGGTTTGGGTTGCAGCGCTGGCACGAGACAGCATAATGAGCCAGTCTGATATGTCAAGTTCTTCTTACAGCACTGTTGTGTTTGTGCTGTTGGGAAGGTGATGAATCAGTACAGGTTTCGTGGCAGCTTTGGATGGTTTAGGGTTTGGAGGTTGTTAACAACTACACGTGCTAAAAATATTTGACAGGGTTGGGGTGTGCGATTAGTAAGATGGAATTTTCAATATAATGAATTCATTTATGTACTAATGTGATGGGGTGAGATGTAAAGTTTTAAAAATGCCCATTGCAACTCCCTCTTACCTTAAAAGGATTTCTTCAGAACAAGTACAATAGAGGCTGGGCCCGTAGCAGGATATAGGCTTGTGTCGATGATGGTGGTTTGGGATTTTAGATTTGACGTTACTGATTATTTAGTAAATCTTTTCTTTAAATGAAGCATCCTGTGTTTGGTTATGATGTGCAGTGGAATTGGTCACAAATATGTTAAGCACATGTTTAAACTGCAAAAGCAGTGTTTACGTTTAACATGACCTGATTGGGGGGAGGAAAACAAACTAAAAGAGTTTATTTAAATACACATTATTAAAGCATATGCAGAACACTTTATTCGTACATAGTATTCTGTAAAAAGTTGGCCTTTGAACCTCTTTGAATAGACTTTACGCTGTTTTCATCAAGATGCAAAACTTTTATCTTTTTTTTTTTTTTATTCTTTTGGCAATGTTCACTTTTGGCAAGTACTTCACCATGCATTTCAGTTTAACTTTTTTCTGATATTTGTTTCTTCCTTGAGTTTGCCTTTATGATTTCCTGTTCCAGAGTTTCTAAATGCCACGGTATCCCAACTAGGATTAAATTAATTGTCCTTTCACAGCTATTAATGATGGTTATGTGTGCTAAAGGACCCCTGCATCTTTACAATATTTTACATGGTAATAACTTTAATGTGTTTAAGCACAGAAGTGCTGCTTGAAATTGGGATTGTTAGCTCACAGCTTTTTAAGTCTGACTTTTTTTTTTTCCTAAGGTAGTAAAATTACGTTAGGAGAAGTCTACAGTGTTTCTAATCAGCCTCATTGCACACAGGTGACACTTATTTCCACTCTAGTGTTTAAAGCCTACGTGCTTCTATTAGAAGTGCAGCTGCTTAGAAATGCGGTTAATGTCCGTGATGATATGCTAGGTTTGTATTGTTGAAGGAACCTCATCCCATACATTCTGCGACCTGTTTATGTTTATTTTTCCGCTTATATGCTAATGGTGTGACTTTTAGTTTTAAGATACATTGGAATGCGTTATTTTGGATTTGGTATTAACATTATTCTTTCCATTTTTAGGTTGCGAGGACAGCGAGTAGGCCCCTGGCAGCTGGAGATATCTCCACTTTTCAGTCCTTCGTTTTTCTTGGGGGACAGCTTAGCTTGGCGCTTTGTGTGCTTCTGTGTCTGAATTACTATAGGTGACGTATAAGTTATCTTTTGGGTTTTAAGATCTTAATTCCAGGCCTAGAGTTAAGCACAGAAATTTTCAGCAGAAAAGGTGTTGGAGGCAGAGGGAGGAGGTTGTTAGTCATGGAATTTTATTTGAAAGTAAAAGAATTAGCTCAGTACTATGTACAGCTCCTGTAATACTGCACTATATCTTCTGCTCTTTAGACTAGCAAACAATACACCTCTTGGTTCTTTTTACAGTATCGTTCTGGGAGCAGCCTCTTTGTCTCTTGTGATCACTTACCCTCTGATGAAGAGAATAACGTATTGGCCACAGTTAGTTTTGGGTGAGCTGGAGATATTTTTACAGTTTTTCTTCAGATGTAGTTTTTGGGGTGTTCTACAAATTAGTAATTGACTTTCAGCAATCTGATTTTTTATAACTTTGTATTAAACTAAAAATACTGTAGAGACAAAGTTCTGTTGTGCCAGAAGCTTCTTAAAACAATTTATAACACATATAAGAGTTGATGTTTGGGGTTTTTTTGTTAAAAAACAGTTCCTTATTTTGATGGAGTGAGGGGAGGGAAGAAATAAATATTTGTCATTTGAGAATCAGCTTTAGTTTCGGGATTATCTCAAAAACTTTCTTAAACATGCAATTGTCCTGCATTTCAGTTTTCGCCTCTAAAATAACTCCTGTGCAGAAACTGATGGTTCTCGCATTTCAGGTTGAGCTACTAAAACAAATCTGTGTATCTTGGCCTTCATGTTCCAGCTGCCTTCAGTTTTTTCAACCAAAACTGTCATTTTCAGCCTTGAAGTACTGTAGTTGGCTGCTGTACACTCTTTTGCAGTCAGTTTTACTGACATCTTAAGTTATAGTGACATGTAAGCATTTTAACTTTCGACCTGTTGTTTGAGTACACTGGAATTGTTCTGTGCAAATGTTTCCGTATGCTACGAAAGTCAAATTTATATTGGGGAGAAATGTGTGGCTATACATATTTCTCCTTGTGTGTCCGGAGTATCTAATGTCAAATTACTTGTATTTATTACCTGCCTGAAAAAAAGTGGTAGAAAAATAGAGCTGCAAGTATTGTTCAAAAAGCTGCTGCTATGATATACACTCGAACAAATAATTTTTAATTCTATACATGTAATTTAGATTGCTCCTGGAAATCTTGTATCTTTTTTCTTTTTTTTTTTAATCTCTTTATATTTTTAGGACTTACATTTAACTGGGGAGCCCTTCTTGGCTGGTCGGCCGTCAAAGGCTCCTGTGAGTGGTCTGTGTGTTTACCCTTGTACTTTGCTGGAGTAATGTGGACACTGGTATATGATACCATTTATGCACATCAGGTAGAGTAACAGTGGGAAATTTTAGATATCTGGGTATGTTTGTGCGTTTAATTTATAACTTTGTTGTCTAACATAACAGCAGTGCTAACCTGTTGCAGTTCTCCACCCTCAGCTGACCTAAAACAGCACCAAAGAAACCCCAGCCTTTGCATATTGCCCCTTGCAAATGTGGAGAAAGGTGGCAGTATAATGCACTTTATGTTCTTACATATTTGCATTGTGCAAATAAATTTGACATTGGTATTAGCCCTTGGCAGCTAAAGCAGCTCTAAGGACCAAACTTCAAATTTAAATGTTAATTTAGGGACCTACAAACTTAAATTGGATTCCTAATAAGAAACTTTGGAAACTTCAGCAAGCCCCCCCCCCTTCCTATGTTCCTTCTGAAGCGGCAGTTGGATTGTGGGTTTTTTTCCTAATTCATCCTTTCATTCTAGGATAAGAAGGACGACATCATTATCGGTGTGAAGTCAACGGCGTTACAGTTCAAAGAGGATACAAAGCAATGGCTCAGTGGCTTCAGCCTTGCAATGCTCCTGAGTTTGTGCATTGCAGGAATGAATTGTAACCAGACGTTCCCCTATTACTCAGCTGTGGCTGCCATAGGGGCTCACCTAGCGCACCAGGTTTGATGGATTTATTTATACTTTTTACGTGTGGAAGTTCTTGAGTGCTTTTCAACCCCTGTCAATTTGCCAACTACCTTAAAAAAAACTACTTCCTGTAAAGAGAACTGAAGCCTTCTGACAATAAGCTTGCTTCTCTTACGTACCTTTTGCAGACCTTTTGTTTGAAGAGACCTCCAGTGGTCCACAGACTGTAGAGCACTGGTTTTCAGTCTGTTCCTAACCAAAAGAACTGTCTTGTATTAAGCTGTGATCTCAAGGAAACGGTCGTCTTCTCGCTTCCAGTAGCAGCTGCAGCTAGATCCACCTCAATATCCTGCATGATTGTGCAGTTTTTACTCTTCTGATACAGCTCTTGCTACGTCTGGCACATACGATCTGAGACTGCAATCGATGTATATTATAATCGTTCACTGACTTTAAAAGATTATGTGGTCTACAGGATCAAGGACATGTGCAGGCTTTGTTTTTTATAGCATGCTGTACAGTAGCTATGTGAAAATGAATGTTGCATGTTCTGTCTCTCAGAGATGGTTAATTTTACATCTAAATAATCGTTCTGTACTGTGGTCTGGAGCTTCAGTCTGGGATCTGACAGTGTAACAAAATTTTCTATGGCTTGTTCACTACTGCCTGTAGCAGATGTTAATATTATAACAACTTATTTATGGTAATTGACAGCTCTAATTCACAGTTCTTTTTCTTTTAACCAATCCACTTCAGTCTTGCAATTGTATTAGTTTAGAAGTCTTAATAACAGAAAGAAAGAAATCAGCTCTGTCAGTAAAGGACGCAGATAGGATCTTGTTATGCTGTTCTTTCTGAATCCTAACAACTGTGTTGCCCAGTCTTGTAGTGGCAAGTCAGTCTATATGAAAATTAATTGCTGGTCTTGATAGGTGAGTGATGGCAAAGAGGTTTGTGCATTGCAAATAGTAAAACTGTCAGCAGTCTGAGAAGTTAAGTCTGTGGTTAACATGAAACTTTTTAAAGCACATTAGACTTACATTACACTCTAATGGGGGGAGCTTATGCAGGTGGTGGATATTGAACATACCTCTGAGTAAGAGAATTCTTGTGTTGAGGTAGTCTGGTACTCGTCAGCCGCTGCTTTTCATAGCGATTGTGCTTGGAAATCTGAGGGAAAGAATACTATGGTCTGCTGCATAATCATTTACAGTTTGAATTGTCAGAGAGGCCTTACATTGTAGTTTTGGCACAAATGGAAATTACTTTCCTAGAGGGAAGGTTTTTATAAGTGAGAATGCAGACCTATTGCATGTAAGTGGTGAAGAGTGCACAACAATTGCGTAGATTGTGCCAAACTCACAAAAGCAGCATTGTTCTGTGTACCACAGAGTAGCTTCTTCTTGAGTATTATTAATACTTTAATATTAGTTCTGCCTAAACACTGTCATGGTTATCTTCTTGTTCAAGATTTTTGAATGCGTGCTTAATTGAGTTTAGAAAGCTGAGTAAGCCACATGAGGGGTAGGTTTTCCATAATTCATTGAATTTGTGTCCGAGACAGAGGATGTTGCATCATGAAGATGTCAAATTCAAGAAGTTCACTGATAGAAAAATAACATCTTTTACAATAAAGGAGAAACTGCTGTCCGAGCATTCACGTGCCATTCATGGTGTGGCGCACGCACGCACTTACTCTTGGCTGAGCTTCCTCCTTCTTCAGGCTCCACACTAGGTTTCCTGCAGCAGAATCTCAGGCATCGGATTTTATAAAATAATTAATTTAATTGAAAGGTACAGCAGCAAAGAGAGGCCAGGCTGGTTGCCTCCAAAGAGAGGGGCCCCAAACAAAGAAATCCCTGGGCAATTACACCCTTGTGATCTAGACACTCACTTCTGATGTGCCCTTCATGCGCTGTCCACGTGTCTTCTAGTCCAATGGTGATTTTCGGTCTGGGGTCTTCTAACATCTTATTGGATTCTTTTTTTGTGTCCAGGCAGGCAGACCCTTATCTTGCTGATTTGCAGTTTCAGCTGAGGGTCGGAGCCTCCTTATCTTCCGATTTACACTCCTTGTGCACCTGCACTCGCTCGCAGAACATGTAGAACTGAAGAGTCCCAGACTTGGGAAAAATACTACCAAAACATCAACGTGATATCAACATCTTTCCCATACTAAAAGACTGAACACGGCACTGTACCAGCTGCTAAGAAAATTACTAAGAAAAATAACTATCAGGGCCTACAGGCTTCAGCAGATCTAGCTACTCATCCTAAGTAAAGCTAGGCAAACAGCACAAATCACACCATATTATAAACTTCAGTAATTTATTCTCATTAAAACTTACTTATTTACACCAAATGGCTAATATCCCTCAACATTTTATTTGCTGAAGGTGTGTCTCGTGGCTTGGCTGCTATTGGGTTTTATTTGTCAGTTCAGTGTCTTCAGTTCTCTATCCACACGTTTTCAAGGGTGTGGATAACATCATGTCTTAGAAGCTTGGGGAAAACATTTCAGATTATTTGATCAGAACCCAGCTCTGTCACCTTTGTACAACTGCAAATGGCAGAGGAACAGGTTTGCCAGGGAAGGTTTCACTTCCTTTAGTTGGATACATTCTGTTTTGACTTCTTCAGAGGCTGAATTGCAAGGTTTGAGGATTTGGGGGTTACTTTTCTATTAAGCCTTTCACGTGTGCTTAACATTTCCTCTTGTCATCCTTCTCAAGACTTTTGTACCAAGTTTTGTTTCTGAGAATATTTTTCAGTAACTTTGCTCTTGCTGCTGCACACTGTGGGGTTTTTTTCACCTCTAGTTGTGACTCACAGCAGACAGCTGCCAAGCTGGGCAAGCCTTGATTCTAGCTGTTGTTGCAAGTGTCCTCGTTCTTTTCTACACAAGAATTGAACCGACATGGCTAAGAGTGACCGGATTAAACCATCCCTGTGTGACTAGGCAGGGCACCTTCCTGCACATTCCAGTTAGCCTGGTTCACTGCTGGCTCTCCAGTGCCTTGTCCCTACTGACATATGGGCAACACCTTGCAGGACAGACTTAAAGATTCAGGCAGGTTTAGGGGACTTTATTTTTATTTAAAGTTCCCATTGAAGAATTAGGTGGCTACCTACTGAGGAAGATCTCAAAATGACTTATTTACATGCCCAGCTGTTTTTACATTTTTAAATATCAAACCAGGCACACCAGTATCCAGGCTGTTTATACAGTCCTTCATTGAGTGGGTCTGGAAGTGGTGTTCATATGTGATCCTTGATTTTTCTACTGTATATTGAATAAATCTGTCAAACATAGATGCCAGTTATGCAAAAAGTCCTTTGTAAGCACAGAGCATTCCTGTTTGTTGTGGAGGCAAGGATAGATCTTCAAATTTGAGATTCGTTTTTTGAAATTACAGGCCTTTTTGTGATGTGTCAAATATTTATGAGCCTGTAGAATAATAATGCCAGAATGTTATTTACTGTGCTTTTGCAGATTTACACTTTGGACATAGACAAACCTGAAGACTGTTGGAAGAAATTTGCTTCAAATCGTACTGTAGGAGTTCTGCTCTTCATAGGGATTGTGCTTGGAAATCTGTGGAAGCAAAAAGACTCAAAAAATGTAGAAGAGCCGTTAGAAAACAGGTAGTTGAAATTACTATAAATACTGATATTTTAGTCCAGCTAAAATGTAAGTACTGTAAGAAGGAAAGCACCTTTAACATAACTATAGCTACTTTATACTCTTTATTTATAAAACCTGGTGAAAACATTCTTGTTTCTAAAAACATTAAATGAGATTATCCTACAATGTAAGTTTTGATTATCCTTAAATGACTTCAGCCTGCATAGAAGCTTCAACAAGTGAAGCTGGTCTGCTGGTCCTGTGTAGTACAAGCAAACTTATGTCAAGCTCTCAAGACTCTGAGCCCAAGATTTTATATGCAATAAATGTGTCTTAGTGACAGCACATGGGAAAGTGTAAAGTGATTTCAGGATGTAAATAAAATCTGTCTGTAAATCAAAATAAAAAGTTTTATCCTGAGATGTCTAGAAGTAGTCAGGACTCTGTGAATGTGTGAGGTCCAGAATAAGAAATCAATAGAGAAGTATTTAAAATTACCTTTTGCTCTTGCTGTGATTGCTGGCAGTGGTTCTTTTTCATATGAAAAGAACAGGCCTCGGCAAAGTTGCCTGCACAGAGTGAGCTGAGCTCGTTTATCAAGAATGATTTGAACACAGACCACTGACTTGAAACAAAACCAGAGCAGCTCAGAGTTATTTCCAAGTATGTGTGAATGGTGGTCGACCCTGAGCTGCAAATTCATCACGCAAAGCGATCCTCACTTTTATTTTTATTTTTTAATTCTATTCCTTTTGACTTACACCTACTGGTTTTTACTTGTAGTCTTACAGGAAGAATTGTTTACAGGAGGGTAAAGAATAAAAATAGCAACTGCAGGCTAACATTGCTCCAAAGCATTCATGTTTTTAACTGGTTTATGCTCTCAGTTATATGATTTGCACAGTAGTTAATCTTTTCTTTGGCTCATGGTGATAAAGATCCTGTATGGCGTGTTCTGGAATTAGTTTCTGTGAAGGAGCGATGGACCTGCCTGTTACAGGAAACTGGCACGGTGGAGTTTACCTCGGTTTATATACTGGTGGGCAGTGCAAGTGCCCTTTTTTCCACAGGTGGCTTTGCGTATGCCCGCATGCAGGGTTGTGGTTCGGTGATGCAGAGCGTTTGGTTGCCAAACTCATTTCGGTATTCCAGCAACCTTTCCCGATGTCTGTGCTGCTCCTTGAGTGGCAGAGCACGACTGTGCATGCAGTCAAAAATAAGGCTGCATCCTGTTCTAGCTCTGAAGATGGGTGTCATATTTTAAGGTTATTGAAACAGATATGTCTGAGAGACATTGCAGTCCAGAGCCACGCACTCAGGTTTGCTAACTGTAGTTTTGCATTACCGATGACGGTGAACAGCCAAAAAAGTTCCTGTTGCAGGGAAACAAAAAAACATATAATGAGTCAATGGCTTTGGTCGCAGAAGATCCTTTTTGAGGCTGGAACAGACTTCTGTGGGTTGAGACACTTCTTTTTAATGTAGACCCTGTAAATCTGTTTTTTCTTTTACTATTGAAACAAGTGATGTCATGTATTTTTTTAGCAAATTGTGCGTTTTTCCAGCCTCACTGTGTATAGGATAGAAATATGTGAAAACGTTAGGAAGTGTAACCGCTTTTAGGGCCTCCTTGCTTTTTACACAGAAATTGTTCTTAAATAGGGTTTGTAATTTTGGGGTGGAGTAAGTATTAAGTTGAAGTTTAAAAATGAAGAATAATAAATCTCAGAACAATTACCTGTCAAAGTTGTGTTTTGTAGAGGGAGAATTGGATGCATCCAACTTCCCATTGAACTTTGGTTATAAGGCATCTACTAGTAATAAAAGAGCCTTGTCACATAATTAGCGTGGATCAGTTTCTTAATACTGGTATTACCTTAAAGAGGTTGTGGCAAAAGTTATTAATCCATTTTTAAGATATTAAAGCATCTTTAAGTAGCTTAGATTTGGGAAGAGCTCACATTTTGCAGTGCCCTTGAACCTACTGGTATCCTTTGTCTGATGACAACTTGTCACAAGCAAGCATTTGTCTTGTATGGAGAGGAAGAAGAAGGTGAAGCTAAATAGAGTTAAAAATCAAGGTTCAAAGCAGTCCTTGTGTCCTAAACTTGAAAATCATTGCATGTTTTCTGTGAGGTTTTCCAAGTTCACCTCAAAATGCATTTTACAAAGATAAGCCATAGCAAGTGTTTGTCTTGCATGGAGAGGAAGAAGGTGAAGCTAAAGGTTTAGGTTCTAGGCTGTAATACTGAGAGTGTTATTTACATGAGCATTTTATGATTAATGCACGGAAATAAGAAATAACTTTTCCAAGTGCAAGAGACAAAAGCTAAACTACTTTATGGATAAAACCCTGTTCATATCCTTTAGCGGGTATATCTGCATATCTTCTCTTCTTCCATTCCTAAGCCAGTCTATTCCAAATCTTACTGAAGATATGCTCTGCTGTCACAGATACAGTCTATTAAAAAATTCTCAGATACACCTCTCTCAAAGCAGCAGCTTCATTATTAGCTGGTGAGCTTTCGCACAAGTAAACATTGTCCTCTGGAAGTCTCTCCTCCAGTTTCAAATGTTGCATTTCTCCTCCCCTTCCTTTTCCAAATGTTCCTCCACAGGACATCGAGATAACAAATGCTTTTGGATGCAAAGGAAAACCTGAATCGCTAGCAGTTGTTCAGCGAAACAGAAAACTCTGTAACCAACACAAATGTTTGCCTTTGTGTGCTCCCATTGTACTTTGTAGAGAGGTGTTTTGATACACCAACAACACCAGCTCTTTGTCCAGGAGTAGCTGTAGGTACCTAGGGGTGCTAGTTCCTGTAGGGATATGGGGAGGGGTTGCCAAGGAATTGGCAACCCTTCCAGGTGGGGCTGGACCTGGAGTCAGAAGCGTTTGGGGCGGTGGCACATGGGAGCTTTCACGCTCACTTTGCGAGGGGTAGGGACCTGCTGTAAGGTCACCCAAGGGGAATTGTACCTGGATTTTGCTATTCGTGTATTTCTTGGTAAATATGGCACCGTTAATGCAAGGGGTCAGATTTTTCCCTCCCTCTGATTTCCAGAAAGTGCGCACTGCAGGCACCTAGCTCAGGAACTGTGGTGTGCGAACAGCATGGACCAGGGGACATGGGGCAGCCAGCGTGGCTGGAAGGTGGGACAGCCACAAAAGTTCGAAAGGTGGGTCAGCATGTGGAAAAATCAGAGCATCCTGTGGGCTGAAGTCACCATAAAGCCGGATCAAAATTAAGGTAACCCATCACCTGTACCAGCATGGCATTGTGGTTAGCCACTACTCAAGGAAGGCGCTGAAAGCACAACCGTTGTGATGAAGGACTGGTGATAAGCGGAAGCAGGAGAATATTTTGGAGCTTCTTTGTTTCTGCCTTGGTTTTGCCTTGGCAAAAGAAAGGAAAGGGCCATTACTTTGTTTTTAAATGCATCACTGTGCAAATACCGGGAGAGAAGATCCACTTAAGCTTCAAAACAAAGCTGACAAAGAAAAAATGTGGATGTTAACCAGCCATGGATAATGTGAAGTTTCGGTACTAGCTGAAGGCTCCTGCTGCACTGGAGAGGTGAGTTTCCTGCAGTGCCTCCCTGTAGCTTGAGACAAAGGCAAAAGGTCAGAGTACATTTTAACACAGTGTGTGCTAGATACAGTACCGGAATTACAAAGGAAACTGGAAAACACCTCGTTTACAGCACTTTTCCTGGATGGTGGTGTTAAAGAAACACACCCCCACCCAGTCAGGCAGCTGCTTCCCTGTGGTTTTTGTCAGAGCTAAGCAGTAAGAGGCTTACTGTCAGAGAAGTAAGCAGTAAGTAATTGAAAACCCTAACCAAAACCAATAGCAAAAGCCAGGGTTCAAATGCCAAAGTTAGTTTCTGGAAGAATGAGCGGAAATCCTAACCATAAAGATCAGAACATAAAGAACAGAACCAAGCCTGTAACAAGCTGTGAAGGCTGAGGGGAAGCAACTGCGTGCCTCTTCCACGGCACCTTGGCTTTTTCCCTGGATTGGCATCAAAGTTATTCTTCAGCTCTCAGTGAAAAGTATATTGAAGGGGAATTATTTTATCTCCAAGTTAACCCTGCAGGCAACAGCACATTGTTATAAATGAGGGCCAATCCACACTGCTCAATTTCGCAGCAACCGACTTTTAATCGTGTTAGGGCAGGAAGCAAACAACAGCGCTGGATGCGTGGGGAGTTGCAGCGCCTCCAATTTGCACCCCTGCGTGAAGCAATACAACCACATATATACTGTATGCTTTTACATATTCATTAGCATGTTGCAACATCTCATACATATGTACGCTTACTCCCGCTTTGTATTAAAATGACTCGTTTCAGCCCCATGCACATGGTGGTCTTGGGGTGGGGTCGTAGGATGAAGTAAGAAGTCTTCCTCGGTGATCTTTGTATAGACTTTTCGGGTCTCAACCTTCTTTTCTTGTGCATGCTCTATTTGCTCTTCCTGCTATCAATCAGATAGCACTGGTCTTTGATCCGACAATTCTATTGTTAGGGAGGATCTGGTTTATGTGGTCGAGCATAAACATTTTCCAAGCAAGCCCCCTTGCATACAGAAAGCACAGAATTTTTCTAAGAACCTGGTACCTATTTATCTTATTGACACAAATCACCCTTCTGTTCCTTACAACATGCATAGCACGAGGGAACTGTTTTGAGGAGAAACTTCAGTGTTAAGTGGCTGCTTAATAGAAAAAGCTGTGTGCATTTTGCGTTGGCTGCTGTGCTGTAGCATGGACAAATACTTATCAAACAGATCTTCCAGCTTCATCAGAGCTTATTTCCTCCCAGATGCTGTCATATTAACACTATTTCAGGAACTACATAAATGGAAATAAAAGTACTTGAGAGAAAAATGAAGGAAAGCACAAACTTTATGTACACCAAAATGTGGGTTTTCGCAATACCTGCATTACTGTTGTGCTTTATTTAAGTATTGCTTGGAGGAGACGTTAAAGAATTTATTTGCTTAGTGTTGACATGATGCTTTACCCCCACTTCCTCATGCAAGACACCACACTTTGGGTGCAGTAATGCAATAAATGAAAGACTTACCAGCCCACTGGAAAAGGTGTGGTGCTGACCGTGTCTGTCAGACAGAGGGGCTGGGATGTCTGCCTCCTTCCTGCCAGGCAGGAAGACCCAGGGCAGAAACCCAAGGCTGCACAGGTGCAGGTTGCCTGTGAAGCCGATGAGGCTGAGGTTGCTCTCGGCGGGGTAAAGGACAGGCTGAAGGTCTGGTGTTGCAGTGCACACCTCCTCTCCCAAGTGACAGGTGATGAAGACCCAACTGCTCAACCCCAAGCAGGGCTCTGGCACCCGCAGGTTCATCCCTTGTTAGGTCTTTATCTGGTGAGGGTGCTCTCCGCAGCTAACCTGCCACCAGAGCAACCTGGGGACCAGTCCCCTGTGCTGTGTAGGATGGGGAGAGTGTCCTCTGGCTCCTTCCCATGTCTCTCAGCCCAGTCATGAGCTGCTGTGCTGTCAGGGGCCCTCTGAGATCTTGGGTCATCCATACAAGGAAGCCATCTGCTACAGAGCAGGTGCAAAGGCGGCAACCGTTGTGTCTTCTGTCTTCAGGCCTTGCTCAAAAAATTAGCGGCAATGCAGGGGGGGACCAAAAAGTTGCCTTCAGAAGTTTGAGCTGCTCGGTACTGATGCCAAGGTAAGTCAGAAGCTATTTCAGCAAACTGGAGGTTAAACACATGGGGAGCTACCGCGAGAGGCTACCAGGGTGAGCATGTTGTGGTGAAGTCCTGCAGAAGAAATCCCGTCATACACAAGCAGCTTCATGTGAATAATGATTGGAGAAATGAGACTGCCACCAAACTGCAAAGCTCTCCTCTGAGGAGGACTTGTGGTCATGTGTGTGCTGCAGGTGTGGAGCTGCACAGCTTACCCCTCTTGCACATCCTCTCTCCCAGCCCAACCCTCGGATTGCCTTCTCCCACCTGCCTTAAAAAGCATCTTTGTTATTAAGCAGTAAAAACCCTTTTTAATAAACAATACAACTTATTTTACTAAGTAGCATTGATACATTTTAAAAGTATTTGCACGTCAAATCCTGTTGCAAAGTGCTTTGGATGCCATTCTGCAAATACCTGGGTCAACGTCGGATTCACTTCGTGATGCATCATGTGTGGCTGCTCACTCTGCTCCTGCTCAGCTGCTGGGCTAACGCCCTGCGCCTCATGTACGCTGGGAGCATCCGCGCATCGCGTATGGCAGAGACGAGGGACGGGAGAAGGTAAGGTCCATCGTCCCCTGCAGCGTGGTGGCAGCAGCTGGCAGCTTGGGATAAAACTCTTGGGAGGCTGGAGAAATGGCACAGAGCGTACGTCCACGCTGGAAGGCAGACACAGGTTGGCTTACCCAAGAAAGCCTCCAGAGCCAGCCGGACTGCTGAGGTTCTCCTGCTTACCACTGCCACGTGGGGATGGGGATGGGAACAGGAGGACCCACACTCGCACCCTCTGGTAGCTCGTCTGCTTGTGCACAGGTGCGAGTCAGTGAATTTGTGAGTTAGGGAATTAATGAAGTAGCAGATTACATAATCAATGAGTTGGACTACTCTGTTACAAGGGGGTTGACTTGATTGTTGATTTTTACCTTCGTTGTTTTTTACCTCATGAGCTCCTGAGCTGAAGATTGGTTCCCAGAGGGTGTTGTCGTGTAAATCTGAGTGACCCAGAGGAAGAGCAGCACCGCTGAAAGGACGGCGAGAAAAACAGATGGCGAGCGCAGGAAGCAGAAACTCAGCCAGGTTGCGTCAAGCTTCTTGTGACAAACCCTTGCCCAAGCCAGCATGTGACTGCAGAGGGATGTGAAACTACTGCCTGATACTTTCCTCTGGGTCTGACGTGCTGTGGCTATGTGCTGCTCCAAAGGGAGTGGCACCCTTGGCCCCAGTCGTGAGCTCCCCGTGGCGCACTGGACCTCACGTTTGGGTGTCTGCAGCACAAGGGGTTTGGGCAGCTTGCCCAGGGGTCACCAACTGTAACCTCAGCCCCATTTTCTGTCTGATCGGCCACTGAGCGGGCCCACTCCGCCATGTGCAGTGTCCCTGGCATTGAAGGGACGAGGGACGCGCAGGCGTGGGCAGGTAACAGCTCTCTCCTTGCACCAACTGCGGTTGCTTGGGTTTCAGTGACATGTGAACCCTCAGCCATATTTCTAAGGGCCGTGAAAATTTCCGCGAGCACTTGCTCAGCTCCTTTCTCCTCCAGCTTTTACAGTTGCAGGGATTTTCCTTTTGCCTGAGTCCTTCCAAGTTGTGGGAAGGAGGCAAGGTTTGGGAGAGAGACGCTCTTCCATGGAACCAGCTGAGACATCTGGAAAAAAAACCCCCAGTTTCAGATGCAGAAGCCCTTCTCCATGTTTGAAACAAAACCCTGTTGAAACCCTGAGGTTGTCACTCCGCCTCTTGAAAGGGCTGGTGAGACCAGAGCTTTGGAGAGAGGTCCCCAGGCAGTCCCCTATGACCTGCACACCACTGGTTTTACAGCCGACCCTCTGTAAATGAACCTGCTTCTTGCCGCTGACGGTGCCAGGGTCTGTGTAACCAGGGGCACGGGGCGGTGTACTGGGGACGGTGGCTTTGCTCATTTGTGGCAGCGTTTTAAGTTGCGTGAGGGCGGCGTTTCAAGTGGTCGGGGGAACAGGTGGGAGCATGCAGATGGTGTCAGTGCAAAATGGAATAAACTAGTTTCTGGTTGCCACTTCTCTGGAAAATACAATGGTAGACCATGAAATTTATTCTTTGTTCTTTGCAGAGAAAGCAACAAAAAAAAGCGTTCAGGGAGTTTCATTTAATCTGTAATTCTAAATCTTTAAATCGCATTTACTGCAGTACACATTAAATTGGTGAATATTAATTTGAGCTGATTTTTTCCATTGCCTGCTTGCAAATAATCTTTTATTCTTACCACATGGAAAAAGGCATTACAGGTTTGGCTTTGTTAGCATGTTTTCTTTCTTCCTAGCTATTGAGACCTTTTCCTCTTTGCTGTCTTGCTCTGGCTAAGAGAGGTGTGCTTTGCAGCCGACTGCCCGTCTTCCCGCAGATCTGCTTTGCAAACCTGGAGAAGCTGCACATGAAGGGGACCGCGGCCACCAGCCATCGGCAGAGCCCTGGTCAGGCCCCATGGTGAGCTCCAGCCAGAAACCACGCCAGTTGCCAGGAAAGGCAATGGGCCCTCTTGGCCGGCGCTGGGCAAGGGTGATGCTCTTGCTGCGAGTTGCGGGAGTTTGTGTTTTGATTTCGCTGGCAAGATATTGGCAGGGGTTTTTTTTTTGTCCAGCTTCAATGCTGGGTGAAGGGAATAAGCTGAGGTAGGTGTTTATGGTGGGGTTTTCTCAGGGTGACAAAGGGCAGTCACACTTAGACGCACCAGGGCTGCAGGTAGAAGTGGGCTGCTTTTCTGTGGAAGAAAAGCCCTTGCAGGGCCTGGTTGCTCAGCCAGTAAATGTCACCCCACCTCAGAACAGAGGATGAACTGTTAAAATCCTTTAAATATTGCTGATGAGCGCTTTTTTTAATGTGTTATCTTCCATACCGACCATGCATTTCAGCTTCCCATTTCCCTCCCTCCCCAGCAGGCTCCTAGGCTGACCATCATTTTGCAGGAGCCTCGTCTAGCCAGCTGGTGGGATGTCACGCATTTCCTCTTCTAGAAAGCACCTGCTGAACTACAACCTCTTGCAAACCTCAATTCCTGCAGCCTCTTGCAATATTTTGGAAAAAAAAGTGTATGATCCAGCCAGGTGTCAGCCAGGCAGCCCCATCGTAAAGCAGGGACAGCCACAGTTAAACTTGGGAGCTGTTGGCAGCCAAGGAGCACAATTATTTCAGGGCACAGTTCACTGATAGCAGCGCTGTTGGTAAAAGGCGCCATAAATCCTGGGCTGATGACGAAGCTGGAAAGTTGCAGTTTAACCCAAACTTCTCCTTCCCCCATTCTTGTCGACAGCAAGAGAGAAGGGGAACACGCCATCAGCACTTCACATGGGATGCTTTGAACTTCTGTTGCTCCTTGGCGAGCAGCTGCTCCGACCCGCTCTGTGCTCCCTGCACGCTCTGTGCATCGTGCTGGGAAACAAAACCTGCTGCTCTTCTGGTGCCACAGCTTCTCTATGAAATGTGGAAGTGCATCCAAAACTGTCAGTGACTTGCACAGGGCATGAGGGGCTAAATATTTGGGGCATGTTAGTGAAGAAATAGTAAATGTTAGTATGTCATGGAGAGAAATAGATGAGTGCATGGGAAGGACTCGGTTAATTTTACAATAGCTGGGCTACATGCTCGTGACCAGCACTTAGGGAATCAGCCTAATTCTTATAGAAAGCCTCCACATGGGGTGTATTTACTAATTCAGAAATAAAACCCGAAATGCATCCCTAAGAAGCAGCAGGGAGCACACTTGCTACAGATGGAGGAGAGGATTAAAAGCAAAGATACCATCACAGCTGCCTCCTTACCTGGGGCTGAACGAAAGTGGAGGACGAGAGTCGGGGCTGGGGCTTCCCCCCATCACAGTGTCATGGCAGGAGGTGCTGACCTGCAGGGATCCACCATGCAGATGGGTTTAGCTGGGGCTGGCTTTGACTGAGAGCATCCTGTTTTGCCCCCTGCAGCAGTGGGCTGGGGCAGGGGCTGTTCTGGGCACCGCATGGACATTTTAGCCACCCAGGACCCCCTGCTATGGCCCCCTTTCGCTGCCACGCTGCCCACCCACCATCGCCCAAGCCTGGTTGTGAAAGCAAGTAGATCTGCACAACCCCTTCCTCCGAAGCCTTTTCCTTGAGGAAAGGGAAAAGCTCAGCGTGAAGCACCCTGAGGTGCTTCATTTAGTCTGGTCTGGAATCTGAGAAGTATGCTTGTTCCTTGGGGGAAAATGTTGGAAAAATGGCTATTCCAACAAATGCGCATCATTCAGAGCTGTTCTCCCCCAAACAACAACCACATGTACACAGAGTTAAGGGAATAAGACGATATACATGCAGTCATTTTTAAAATTATCAATAGCAGTCTATGATTTAATTGTGGGAAAAGGGGGGAAAAAAAAATAATTGTGCTCTGCACAGCTCCTTACCTTCCCCCTCCAGTTACCTCCCACCCACCCACTTACTGCTAGCTGCCAATAAGATCCTCTGCGACTGAGAAAGTTTAGTTTCACCTTCCTCAGAGCCTCTCTGCACAGGGCTCCAGCCAGGAAGGAAGGCTGCACTGATAGAGGCTGCTCCCCAGAAGGTTGGTACTCTTAAAGCATGGAAATAGTAAAAACCTGTTAGCCTAGGAAGAGTGGGATAATAGTGCAAAAGTAAAGATTTTTTTTTTTTTTTTCTTCCTGCTCAGCACATAATTTAAAGCAAAATATATGGTAAATCCTACTTGGGAAAGGGGGAAGGTTTTTAAAAAGCTATGCACAAAAGCTGGATTATGGAGAGGTTAGTTCTTCTTTGCTGCTTTCTCCTGCTAGCAGAATTGTATAACTGCATTAAAGGAATCTGGCTGGTAGCTTGTTCTCTGTTTAAATTATGCTCTCTGTTGTGTATGTGGATGCTCAAGACCAAATTCCTCTTAGTGAGGCTGCTTAGTTTTATGTGTTTTTCTGGTAGTCTCTGAGGATGTGCTGGCTGTAGCTGCTGTCCTGCCAGAAGTTTGGATGTCAGTCGCATTTATACGTTGCTGCATGGTCTCCCTGCATATTTGCTGTCCTTTTCAATGGAGTGTGCTATTGCTGATAAAAGCATCTCAGTGTTGCACTCTGTTCATTAATATTTGCAGTTACAAGAGAAGACAGTATGTGAATAATGCTCATGTACAGAATACTGTGCATTTGTAAAAGTGTAGAAAGTAGAGAGATTTACCATGTGTCGGCAGCGCTGCTGTGGGTCAGCAAAGGCATGTGCTCAGAGGCAATGTATGCTCACATTTTCCCTTTGGACTCATCCCTGATAACTGCCTCTGGCTGCATTCACGCCAGGCTTGCAGGCTGGCATGCTCTGCCAGCTGAAGCCAGGAGTGGGATTCATGCAGAAGTGGGATTCCTGCAGGAGCGTGCTTTCCCGCAAAAGGTGGAGAGTGAGGGTTCCCTCCCTCCTTC
>VZSF01003786.1:0-57843 GCA_013398295.1 Chionis minor
CCTGGAGAAGAGCAGGCTGGGGGAGATCCCGTCAATACTCATAAGTCCTTCAGGGGGTCCGGGAGGAGGGGGCCAGGCTTTTTCCAGCGGTGCCCAGGGACAGGACAAGAGGTGACGGGCACAAACTGGAACCCGGGAAGTTCCGTGTGGACACGAGGAGGAACTTGTTGCCTGGGAGGGTGGCAGAGCCCTGGCACAGGCTGCCCAGAGCGGTGGGGGAGTCTGCGACTCTGGAGACATTCCCAACGCGCCGGGACGCCATCCTGTGCCCCCTGCTCCGGGTGCCCCTGCTCCGGGTGCCCCTGCTCCGGCAGGGGGTTGGACGGGATGAGCTCCAGAGGGCCCTGCTCAGCCCCGGGAATTCTGTCAGAGGTCCCATGGGGACTGGGCTGAGATGCCCAGGCTGGGGCCCAGCTGGGGAGGGGCAGGGTCCTGCCCAGCACCCCCAGCAGGGATGGGATGTTTCCTGGGGGAAGCCAGCCCTGGAGAGGGAGGGATGCGCAGGAGCAGCAGAACCCACAAAGAGGGCAGGGCTGGAGGCCCCCGTTCCATGATGTTGCACCTAGCTGGAACCTTGGTTGGAGGGGTGGCTGCAGGGAAGCGACCGGAAACTCTGGGCTCCCCTTGGGCCCTGCTCCTCTGTGTCTGCCCCAGGGCCCGGGGCAGTGAGCCGCACGAGCAGCCCGCAGTGAGTGCCGCCACTGTTCTCTGCGTGCAGGACATCACCAGTGAGTCCAGGAAAGCCAGGAGGCACGGAGTCAGTGGCAGGGCACGTCTGCGTACCCTGCAAGTCCAGGGCTGCCATCGCCTGTCCCTGCTGGCATTCCCACCGCAGCCACCGGGGGCTGCCTGCAGGGACATGGGGAAGCTGTGGGCACAGGGTGTCTTAGTCAGTCAGGAGCACGGCGGGACAGGGTGCGGGGGGCTCAGGGGACTCTCAGCACGTGTTCTCACTTGGTCGTGGGAGTGGGCTGCAAGGTGGTGACGGGCCCTGCAGCAGGAGTCATGTCCTCACCGCGCCGCCAAGTGACGAGCGCAGCTGGCTGTCCAGCTGGCGCTGCCACAGGCAGCCACTTGGCTCACAGAGCGGCCGGGCTCCAGCTCTCAGCTTCCTGTGCTTGTTCTGTCGGATGTTCGTTCCCACACTAGGAACTCTCCTAATTAGGATAACAAAAGTGGTATTATGATACTTGCAGATCTCGGGGTTGTGGAAGGTTCAAGCAATGTTTGCCATTGCGGAAGGGAGCTCTGGAAACGGTGCCTCAGGCACCATGGGGCTTGTCCCCCTGCCCACGAGCCCAAGGGCAGTACTGGAGGGGGTGCTTCGGAGGTGGCTGGCGAGGCAGAGGTGCCGTGACCCCGTCTGCCCCGGGCCAGCTTGGCTCCGCTAGCCTGGTCCTTGTCCCGGCCCGGTCACATGCGCAGACACGCTGCATACCGCGGCTCCAGCAGTTCCCAGTTCCTTTCCTGCTTCTGCAGAGCAGAGTCCAAGCCAGGAAGAGACGGACAATGGAAAAAACACCTGCCTGTCCCAAGCTGCCATGTATCCCACACCAGAGCCGCGCTGTGGCCATCCAGAGCAGCAGCCGCCAGGGGAGGGAGGCCCAGAGAGTCTCTGTTGCTGCAGTAGCAGCATGAGGCATCACTAAAGAGGCTGATGCTTAGATTGCTGCAGGGCAGGTGAAGTTCCTCTCCTAGGAACGGCCAGGGCTGTTGCAGTTCCACTGTTCTCCTTGCCGCTCCGAGCCCTGCTGTGCAGGCAGTGCTCTTCCAGCTGCGCCGTGTGTGCAGCTCGGCGGTGGAGACGCCACGTGCCCAGGCGGGCAGTGCCTGCTGCAGACCTGTGGCCCTGCTCCCTTGAGGTGAAGGGAGGCAGCCAGAACGGCCAGCAGCACTTAGCCAGTATCTTTCCTGTTCATGCACCACCACTCAGCATCTCACTGACGCTGGGACCTCAGCCCACCTTCCTCAGGCGCACCCAAGGCCCTCTCTGGCCTCCAAGGCACTTCCCCTGCCACCTTGAGCCAGTTCTTGTCACAGAATCACAGAATGTTAAGTTTAAGAATTGTGATTCTCGTGTTTTCTAGGAACCCGCTGCTCCATCCCCATTCCTTACGGGACGCCAGCACTCCTCTGTGGGTGCTGCCCATAGCGTGCGTGTCTGTGCGAAGCCCTAGGGCACTTCTGGTCCCTGCAATTGGAAGCACATGTGGAATTTCCACGCATGCGGCGCTGTGTGGTTTGCAGCAGCTGGAGCTGGTTGCCTGCCCGAAGCTGTGCAGTTGCACCCCGCGGGGCTGGGGGGGGGCGAGCAGTGGGGCTGTGTGGGGGGAGGCACAGGGGAACACAGGGGAAGGGACTGGGCATGGTGGGTGCAGGGGGTTGGGGACCAGCGGACACAGGGCCCAGTAAAGCAGAGAAGGTTTAGAGGACAGAGCCCAGCATTCCCTCACACCCAGCCAAGCCCTCGCTGGTGGGAAGAGCTTTCTGCTGTGCCACTGGAAGGCTCCTGAGCCACGCAGAGGCTAGGGTAGGGCTGGGAGTCACCTGCACAGGGGGCCGAAGCATGGCTCTGCCCAGCTGGAGGCGGCCCTGGGTGCCGTCCCTGCCCAGGACCCTGTGAGGACACAAAGATGTGCAGGGCGGCATGGGGGGCCCCGGCGGCCCCACGATGAGCAGCTGCAGGGCAGAGCGCAGTCCCTGTGCCCAGGCCACCTCTGGCTGTCCCTAGCCTGCTGCACTGTGCTGCCAGCCACGCAGCCCTCGCTGCTTCCTTGTCCTGCACCCGGCCACACAGCCCTTCCCGCGCCCCAGCCCTCACCCTGTCCCACCGCGTATGGGGTGGCCCACCTTCCCGTTCCTGGTTTCCTGCCGCCCCAGCCCCAGCCTGCGTGGCACTGACCCAGAAGCTACAGCTGCAGCCTGGAGGGACTCGCCGCCGCTCAGCCTTGACGCACGTCGGCCGGGGGCCTGGGGTGCTGGGCAGCGTGCGCTGCCAGAGAGCTGCAGCCCACCCAGCTGTCCAGCTGGTTACAGCTTTGGGCAGGACTTTAAGTGGGATGAGATTTACAGGAGATTATTTCCTGGATCTGTCTGGCCAGCAAAGATTAGATTGCTCTGACAGAGCTAATTACTCTAACAAGCATCTGCTGCTAGTCTGACTAGCTGGTCCGCAGCAGGCAGGGGACAAGAGCCTGAGCATCCAGTGAAGCTGCCAAGGTGTCCTGGGTTGAGCTCTGCCCGCTCCGGGTATGCTTGTGTGCCGTTCCTGCAGATGGAGGCAAGTGTGTCCCCTCCTCTGGACGGTCGGGATTACCCGAGGTCAGGCAGTGCCAGGGGAGAGCAGTGTCATCGGGGTCGTTCCTGCTGGCCAGAGACCCCCGTGGTCTCAGCCACAGAGCAGCGAGCGTGCCTGGCATGCACTGGCATTGCTGTGCTCGGGCAGCTCGGAGGCTGTTAGGTTGTGTGGTAAAGTAGCACAGAGAAACAGTGGCAGGCAGAGGAAGCTCAATAACCTGGTCAGAGAAGGGGACACCCTTCCTCAGCTCTGCCCAGGTTGTCACTGGCTCGTGATCAACCCCATCCATGGTCTGGGGGTAGCACCCGCCAGCATGAGTGAATGGGAGCTGCTCTCCCAGTCATGCCACAGACTGAAGGGGCACTGCCTAGGAGTATGGGACACGTTATGAGAGGCAAAATGCAGAGCGTTTTAGGATTGTGCAAGATGTATTATGGGACGTTTGACAGAGGAACTAAAAGGTGAAGAAAGAGGGGGATCAAGGTGGTATGGGGAAGAACAAAAAATGGGAAAACAGGGAAAAAGGGCTAAAAGTAGCTGGTCAGCTGTAAATGGATTGATGGTGAACACATTTATCTGGACATGTCCCGCATCTGATGACTGCACACTCTGTCCTGTCTTCTTAAACTCAATTTCTATTTTCCTGGGTCAGGGGGACTCTGTTCATGTGCACGTCAGATGTGTGTGGAGTCAGATCACATGGTGCCAGCAACTGGAAAGGGCGAGTATAAGTGCGGGAGTGAGTGTGCCATTGCTAGCAAACAGCAACATGGACTGGGCAGCGAGGAGGTGAAGTGGCCTGGGAGGGAGGGAAGTGAGTGTGCGTGTGGCAGGACCACAGGGGAGAAGGCTCCCAGAGGGATCAGGAGTCCTAGCCAACTGCCAGGCAGACAGTGGAGTTTGGAGATCAACTGAGAACCACTTGTGTTTGTCTGTGCCTCACAAGAGGGGGTGAGGCGATCCAAAGGCAAGCTACTGGGTAGACTGGTTTTCTAAGCCCAATTGCTGCAGGGATCCACAGTGTGTGTGTGTGTGTGTCTGCGGCATTGGTGTCTGTAACGGGGGCGTCTGTAGCAGCTGGAGTGGAGCTGTAGCCTCAGGGACTCATATGTCCAGGTGTCAGCAACTGGGGAGACTGGGAATCCAGGGGCACCTATGGGGCAGACTGTGCCTAAGCCCAGCTACTGGGGAGCTCCACATTGTACATGCGTATTCCTGCTAACAGACCTTCATCAGCCAGCGAGGGGAGCAGGATGAGGCTGTTGGTGCTGTTTGTGTCTGTCCATGTTGTTCTGCATGGCCGGCTGTGGGCACGTGTGTAGATGTGTCTTGTACAGCTGTGTTTGTGTGTGTGCCTGTCAGGAAAACCTCACTACTGGTTAGACCTGGGGCCACGGCACTGTGGCAGCCTCACCTGCCAGATTTGGCAGCCTCTCACAGAAGGGACTTGCGTGACGTAGTCAGGCACATGGGTGCCGGTGGCCCGGCCAGGGCTGCGTGCGCAGCGATGCTGGGACACGTGCAGCTGCACCATGCACCACTGGAGGAGTCAGGGGCACCCAGGCCAGGCTCTTGATTCCCTCTGCTGTGCTAAAGGCTGAAATACCTGCACCCCACGTGCTGGCCTGACCTCTTGGTAAGGCCAGGAGGCAGCTGTGGCCTGGCAGCGGGGCTGCCTGGAGCTGGCGGTGCCTGCCCCAGGGGCTAGAAGCAGCCGCAGCACAGCCCACGTACCCCAGCTCATCCCAGCTCTCCCGCCCAAGGACCTGCCAGAGCGACGTGCAGGGCACAGGTCCTACCAGAGCGCCCGTGGCCGTGGCACGCTGCCGGCAGCCGAGCCATGTGCTGAGCCCCACCGTGCCTCAGGTCTACCTCCCAGCTGCCAGCCCTGCTGGTGCTTCTCCCCAGCACCTGGCGGGGCCGTGGTGCCAGCACAACGCGAGCCCAGAGCAGCAGTGACGGTGTCCATCTCTGTACAAACAAGTGTGGTTTATTAAGGCATTTTTTTGAGAAATTGGCACTTGGGTCCAGGCTGTGCTGGAATGGCCCAGTGTGCAGGCCGGTGAGCAGCGCCCAATACATGCAGCTCAGCGAGACACGATACAAAAGGTACAAACAAAGTAGAAAACAGGAATCGTAGTACAATGTGTAAAAATAAATAACTGGAGGCTTGGCTCCCGGCTGGGCTCAGCAGCCCGTGGCTGTGTCCCCCCAGACTGAAGCGGGGCTGCCGTGTGTCTGACCCTTCTATGCAGTGCGCAGGGGGTGTCCCATCTGTGTTCCCCTGTCCCAAACATGCAGGGGGGAGCAGGGCTGCTTGTCCACCCTGGCCTGCACAGGGAGCTCAGGGAGCACACAGCGCCCTCAGCGTGCTCCCCGCAGTGCCCGTGAGCAGGACAGCCTGGCCAGGAGAGAAGGGACAAGGGGTGCCCGCCCCAAGAGCCTCCATGGGCTGTCCCTTTGCTGAGTGAGGCAGAACCCGTCCTCCCCTCCCAGAGCCGCCTCGCCTCCCCTGCGGTTCCCAGGCAGTGCAGACATGGGCCTGCGGCCTCCTTGGTGCCACCATCACTGCTGCAGATCCCTGTCCTGTGGTGCTGCCCAATGCCCAGAGCAGCTCCCAGAGCTGCGGGCGCCAGGGACCACTCACATGTGCGTCATGGGGACCAGGGTGCAGCACTGTGCCCGCAGCGTGGGGACACCCACAGCGCAGCCAGGGCTGAGACCTGCCGCACGAAGGGGAAGGTTTGGGACCAAGACCGTGACAGATATGGGGCTGCAGTCGCAGATGGTTCTTAGTGGGAAATGGGGACGGAGTGGGCAAAAGTGATGGGTTTGGGCTGCTGGGATAAACCGTTTGGGGCTGGGGTTGCAGCCGTGGTGCTGACATGCTTTGGGCTGAGGCTACAGAGTGGGTGTAGCAAAAGTGTGATAGGAAGGAAATTCCCCCAGGCCCCCTTCTCGTATGGCTGGGGGTGACACCTCCCTGACACCACAAACGTGCTCATGCCCAGGCTGCGTGTGTGGGGCTGCTGCGGCGCTCCACGTGCCCTGTTCCCAGCCCTCCCTCTGCACCCACGTCTGTGTGTGGGTCGCAGTGACCGCGCGAGCATCCAGGGCCACAGCAGCAGTCCCTAGGACTGCCCTGCCAGGCCACAGGGCCACGCGACGCGCGCCCGCTCCACCATTAGCAGCCATGGGCTGTGTGGCAAGCACTGGGCGGGGGCTGACCCCAGCGTGAGCGTGACACCAGCTGTGACGCCGGCTGTGCGAGCGGTGCTGGGGTGAGGATGGGGACCAGCCCCATTGAAGTGTGGCTCTATCCCATGCTCACAACATGGCGTGAAGGAGTAGCGCAAAGCAGCCGCTGCACAGAGGGCTTGGGCCCTGGGGCTGGGGGTTCTGGCGCCTGCCCACATTTTGGAGGTGTCCCTGGTGGCCCGGACTGTCCTGGTGAGCACATGGCACTGCAGGGCGCCGGGGGAGGCCAGCTGCCCAGTGTCCCACCCTGTGGCTGCCAGAGAACGTGCTGGCTGCCACCACACCAGCTGTAGGCCATGTGGCTTTTTGGGGCACCCCCTCCCAGCTGCTCCCCTGCAGCTGCAGGCTGGCCACCAGGCCTGGGGGCAGATGGAGCGGGAGGAGGCCGCTGGCTCGTGTCGCTGAGCGGCCACATCCCTGCCTTTCCTGGGGCCAGGCCGTCTCAGGGTCGGCTCTGCTGCAGCGCTCACGCTGCTGCTCC
Organism: Chionis minor; assembly: GCA_013398295.1. Classification (NCBI taxonomy): domain Eukaryota; kingdom Metazoa; phylum Chordata; class Aves; order Charadriiformes; family Chionidae; genus Chionis; species Chionis minor. The sequence goes on from VZSF01003786.1 coordinate 7,038, forward strand.
TGCCAGCCCCACCACACAGCCTGCCTGGTGCCGGGGCAGTGTCCGTGTCCGGGGCCCCAGCCGGCCCGCAGCCCAGAGAGGTACCTGGACCCGGCAGCAGCTTCTCCAGGGACGGGGTTCCCATGCTGCGCAGGGCATGCGCCTCCCAGCCCAGGCCCCGACGAACAGGGCTCTCCAGCAGCTCTGGGAAGGAGATCCCTTAAAGGGTCCTGTGCAGTGGAGGGAGGCGGAGGGGCTTGAGAGACTCCGAAGGATCCCCTTCACCCCCACCGGCCATGGATAAGCAAGCAGAAAGCGGGCACTGCCTTCTCCTCACACTCCAGCTCAGCCTGGGATGGGTGTCTCCTCACTACCGGGAAGCAGGTTCAGCCATCCCCATCCCCGCAGGCAGCACGGGCGGACCGGCAGGCTGCTGCGGCTGTGCCTGCTGAGCAGCACATCCCTGCCCCGGGAGCGTTCCTCCCCGGCGCTGTGAGCTCCCGGGGGGAAGGGGCCAGCAGGGATGGCTCAGCGTCCTGCTGCACTCGGGCTGCTGCATGGCTTGGGCAAGTGGCCAGGGAAGGGCAGGGTCTGCAGTCTGCAGCACCCCGGCCCAGCAGGGCAGGGAGCGCCCGTCTGCTCCCCGCCTCTCTTGGAGCACAGAGTACCATGAAGCACCATCCTGCCAGGCGCCGACCTGAGACACCATGAGCAGTACAAGGAGCCATCGCCCTGGGGTGCTGGCACTAGGATCAGCAGTCCACAGGGCATCAAAACTAGCACTGAATCTCCAGACCACAAGGAGTGATGGGAGCCGACAGCCCCAGAGGACACAGGAACCCACAGCCCGGGGGGGCCCCGGGCCAGGCAAGGTGCTGGGAGAGCAGGATTAGCACCCATGCAGAGCAGCCCTGGGCTTGGCGCCGCTCCTGACCCCACGGCTGCGGGGTGGGGTGGAGGAGTCCATGGGCCCAGGTCTAAATCCTGAGCTCGGCCTCCTCGGGGGGCTCCAGCGAGTGCTCAGCACTGATGGCAGAAGCAGAAGGCCCCTGTGAGATGCCAAAGGGTGAGACCACGGGGGAGCGGGCAGCCAGCGGGGACAGTGAGGGGGAGAAGCTGGGCGACATGGCAGAGGACGAGATGGAGCCCTCATGGCTGATGGGCGAGCGGCGCAGGGAGGACGGGTGTGGGAAGGTCCTGCCAGGTGGCGGCTTGGGGGGCACGGACTTGGCGCCCGGGTGGGCCACTGAGGTGATGAGGGGTGGGGGGTCGATGCGGGGCTTGGGCTCTGCCTTGGGCTTGGTCGGGAAGGGCTTGCGCAGGGAGCTCTCATCCTTGAGGCGGGCGATCTCTGTGAAGACGCTGGCCAGTGGCTGGAACTGGGGGCACCAGTTCAGCAGGTAATCCCAGTTGTAGCTGCCGCGGAGCTCCTCATCGCTGGCCACGATGGCGGTGAGCGAGCCCTCCACGGAGGGCTTGCCGTCCTCCGGGAAGGCATAGTCCTGCGGCTGGGAGGAGACGCTGAGGCCACAGCGCACGCCGAGGAAGGCGCTGCCTCCTCCATCTTCCCGGTACAGCTGCGGGGGCGGCCCTGGCAGCAGCAGCCCGGAGCCCTTCTTGCTCTTGAACCACTGGGCGCTCTCCAGGGCAGCCGGCTCGCAGGAGATGTCGGAGAGCTGGTCGGCGTCTTGCTGGATGCCGGAGTCAGGGCCGCGGGCGGAGATGTGCTCCTGCATGGAGGCCGTGATGCTGGCCACACGCGGGTACTCATTGATCATCCGGATCTCATCATCCTCGGCGGCTTCGGCAGAGCCGCGGCCGCTGGAGTGCGAGGGGTCCAGCGAGCCACCCCGTGTGTAGGGCCCTGCCGGCTCGCCCCCATAGCCCGGCAGGGCCTGGTGGTAAATGTGCTCGCCCCCGGGAAGTGCCGGCTCCTCGCGGCCGAGCTTCTGCAGGGAGCCGCTCTGCACGCGGCCCAGCGGCCCGTCCCCCTCTGGCTTCTTGCGGCCCCGGCGGTGACGAGAGCGGACCAGTGCCAGCACAATGGCCACGGCAGCCAGCACCACCACAACCCCCAGCGAGGCAGCCACAGCCACCAGCAGCAGATTGAGGTCTGGAGCCAGGCCAAAGGAGGTGTGTGTCACGTCGATGATGACCTGCGCAGAAGCTGAGCGGGAAGCGGGCAGGGGGCTGCGTGCCTGCACCTCCAGGCTCATCTCACGTGGCTCCCTCTTGGCACGCCCAGCCCCAGCCTGGGGCTGGCTGTCCACACGCAGGTAGATGGTGCCTGTGGTTTGGTTGATGGCAAAGTACGGCGAGGGCTTTGCCAGGGAGTACAGTACGACGCCGTCAGCCCCCTCGTCCTCATCTGTTGCCAGCACCCGCCCGATGCTTTGCCCTTTGTGGGCACCCTCAGGGACCTCGAAGTTGAAGGAGGGGCTCAGGAAGATGGGATCATATTCATCCTCCCCTGTCACCAGCACCCGCACGGTCACTGTGGCAGAGGCGTTGCCGGTATCAGTGGCCCTGACGAGGAGCTGGAAGGCTTTGGCTCGTTCGTAGTCAAAACTCAGTCGGGAGCGCAGCTCCCCAGAGCTGCTGTTGACGGCGAAGGCATCCCGTCCCTCTGCCATGCCGGGCTCCCCCACTGGCTGCTCCAGCACTGTGTACCGCAGTTCCCCGAAGACACCGGTGTCTGCATCAATGGCACGCAGCGTGGTGACCAGTGTGCCAGGAGGCAGGTTCTCCCGCATGCTGGCACTCAGCACCTCCACCGGGAAGTACGGCTTGTTATCATTGACGTCCTTCACCTCGATGGCTACAGGTACCAGTGCAAAGTGTCCGCCTGGCACATCCGTGGCCTGCACCACCAGTGCATGCAGTGCCTGGGCCTCCCGGTCCAGGGGCCGTGCCAGGCACAGGGCCCCCGTGCTCTCATGAAGCTGGAAGAGCCCATGCTGGTCACCTGAGCTGATGGTGTAGTGAACGTGGCCGCGCGGCCCCGAGTCAGCATCATAGGCCACCACGCGCAGCAGCTCTGTGCCGGGGGGGGCGCTCTCGCTCACCGTGGTGCGGTACTCGGCTCGGGTGAACACAGGTGGGTTGTCATTGACATCCTGCACCGTGATGAGCACAGGCACGGTGGTGCTGCGCTGCGGCAGGCCCCGGTCTGAGGCCGCCACAGTGAGGTTGTAGACTGGGATGGCCTCAAAGTCCAAGTGCTCCACAAGCACCAGGGCACCCTGCATGCGGAGATGACCCCCTGCCCAGGCCACCCGGCTCTCCACCTGGAAGGCGTTGCCACCGTTGCCACTGACGATGGTGTAGTCGAAGCCAGCATTCTCCCGGGAGAGGTCGGCATCACCTGCCTCTAGTGTCAGCACGGTGGTTCCGGGGCGCAGGTCCTCAGGGACACTGGCATTGTAGCATGGCACATGGAAGCTGGGGCTGTGGTCATTCACATCGAGCACCTGGAGCTGCACTGTGGCCCAGGATGAGAGGCTGGGAGAGCCACGGTCGCGGGCCTCCACCACCAGGTCCAGCGTGGGCTGGCTGGCATCAAACTCCACCCGCCGGATGGTGAAAAGGGTTCCTGTGAGGGCACAAAGCCAGAGTCAGCACGGGGGCCAACAGGGAAGCGGGAAGGGTGTTAGCCTTCTTGGCTAACAGGCAGGAACAGGCTAACAGGAGGAACAGGCATCCGGGATGCTGTGGCGGGAGCAATGAATGGCCACCCCAAACAACGACCCAGTGAGGGGCTGAGCCTGGGCCAAGCTGGGGGCACCTCCCTCTGCAGGCACTGTCAGAGCAACCCACAAGACGGACCCCCACCACGGCCAGCCCCACGCACCATTGTTGGGGTCGATGGCAATGTCAGGGCTGGGCATGGCCAGGTGGAAGGTGACATCCCCGTTGCTCCCCGAGTCTGGGTCAGTTGCGCTCACGGTGAGAATGATGCTGCCTGCAGGTGTGTGCTCTGGCAACGTCACCTGGAAGAGGAGGAAACCCCAGTCAGCGCCAGGTCCCCCATGTGGGTGCTTGTTCCCCCTTGCCTGGAGCCGGCCAGCAGGGTTGGGAGAAGGTCTGGGACTGGCCAAGGCAGCGATAGCCAAGGTGGCCCAGCTCATTGCTGCCCAGGGCTTTCCCCACCGCTGCACCAAGGCCACGCACAGAGGGGGCCCGTCCCACACACACAGTGCCTAGCCTTTTAGTGTGACCAGCTTCAGCATCAGTTCCTGATCCTTTTCTCTACTTTGCTCTGCTATTCTGAGGAACTCTTTAATAGCTGGTATTTTCTCCGCAGAAGTATTTTACACAAATCAAAGCAGCTCTTGTCTTTTTGGTGTGCCAAACAGCATGTACAAACAGACACTTCCACTGCTCTCTCTCTCATAACCTTGAAGCATTTCTGTGGCTGTCCAGCTTCTTGCATCTGCTCCAGAGATGCACGAGTCAGCTTTCATCCAACGATCTGCCTCGGGGGGCCCAGCCAGGTCCTGCCAGAAACACTTGTCCGGGTTGTGACCCATCTCCCACCACTTCTGGCCTTCCCACTGTTCCCACCTTATTCCAGCATGCACCGTCTGCATGCAGCTGTGCGGGCCTGCAGCTGCTGATCCCAGTGCTACGTGCCTGGTTTCAGCCTCCTGTCCACACTACAGCAACAGCACAAGGGGTGTCAGGATGTGGATGGGAGCCCAGGAAAGAGGGGCCAGGACAGGCCCAGACCCATCCTCACGGGATCTCTGTGCCTCATAAGGCTGGATGAGCCAGGCAGGAGCTGCAGAGGAGCTCGTGCAGGACAGCCCGCGCTGCCGGTCACACCGGTGTGCACAGTACCTGATAGAAGCCCTGGCTGAAAGTAGGTGCGTTGTCATTCACATCCTCCACAACGACGGTGAGGTTGGCCTCAGTCTCATGGCGGGTGTCAGAGGCACGCAGGGTGAGGGTGTAGTGGCTGCGCTGCTCGTAGTCCAGTGGCCCTGTCAAGGCAATGCGTCCCCCATACCGCAGCACACTGAACGTGCCCACGGCATCACCATCCAGCATGAGCATGTAGGAGAGCACGGGGCCGGAGTCCACATCGTTCCCGGTCAGCTGGGCTATCTGGGTGCCCAGGAGCGTGTCTGTGGAGAGGCAACGCATGAATAAGCAGCCCCATCTCCTTGGAGAAGACTTGGCTGACGTGGTGGGAAGCCGGCTCAGTCCAGAGCCCGAGCCCCAGGGACGAGGGGGAGATGCTGGGGTGAAGGGGAAGGTCTCGGGAGGTTGGCAGGGCAGGTCAAGGCCGGCACAGGCACAGGGCACGCAGGCCAAGGACCGAGGGCAGGCAGCGCAGGCGTGTGCAGCCACAGCCCCTGCAGGGCGGGCGGGGGCCAGGGCTGAGTTGGGAATTCAGCTGGTTCCCTCAGGACGCAGCTGCAGCACAGGGGCCATACAGTCCCCAGGCTGTCACAGACTGGGCAGTGCCCAAGAGCTCGGGGGAGCTCAGCCCGTGGGTCAGCACAAGCCAGCCCTTGACAGGCCTCGCCAGGGGCTTCTCCCGACGCACAGGTGCCCATCGCGCCTCAGCTCTTGCCATCGGTGACGCATTACCTCGTGGGGCCCATCTGCACTTACTCTCTGGGACCCGCACCTCCCAGGGAAACGGGATGGTGGGGCTATTGTCATTGATGTCCATCACCACGACGGTCAGCGTGGCAGAGCCCACAAGAGGCGGAGTCCCTCTGTCCATTGCCGTTACCACCAAACTGTGGGCAAGCACAAGGGCACAGCACAAGGTTCACAGACGTGTGAGGGAGCAATGCATGCGTGCACAGCATCTGGAACATGTCGGGGGGGGGGTACTGCATGTGTGCACAAGGATGGAGTGTGTACATGTGGCAGTGGAGCTGTGCACAGCATCTGGAGTGTCTGGGGCAACGGGTATGTGCAGAGCATCTGGAGTGCATGTGTGGGGCAGTGGATGTGTGTACACCGAGAGTATGGTGGGGCAGGGCAGCAGATGGATGCACATTTGAGATGCATGTTTGGAGGGCAGCGGGTTTGTGTCCGGCACCTGGAACATACCAGCAGGCAGCAGACGTGGGCACAAGTGCCTGGAGCGTGCACTGGGCAGCGGACTCAGGCACAGCCCTGGCATGTGCCCACGGGACAAAAGACGTATGCATGGTTGGGGGCTTTTGCAAGGGGAGGCAGTGGCTGCACCCACAGAATTTTCAGTCTGTGCAAGGGGCAGGTGTCTGGAATGTGTGTGGGAGATGATGCGGGCAGAGCAGGGGTGCAGGGAGACAGGATTTGGAGCATATCTGGCTGTTGGGGAACACATGGAGCCTCTTTGTGGAATGGTGTGGGGGTATGTGAATGGAATGAATGCTCCAGGCCTCCCCATGCCGAGGAAGAGAGGAGAGAGACATGTAGCCATTGGTGCCTGCATATGGGGGAGAGAACGTAGCCTGGGTGGGGTGGCAGAAGTTGTTCCTTGCATCTGGATGATGCATGTGTAAAAGGGTAGGGGAAGCCTTAAATTCACTGTGTGTAGCATTTGCCATTATCTCACACACGTGTGGCTAGACTGGCTGGATGATGTCTGGAGTGTGTGCTCGTTGGGAGGGGCCCAGAGGACCAGGGCTGAATGCAGGAGGACTTGCAAGAGGGTTCAGGGCAGTGCATAGCACCTGGAGCGTGTGTGGCAGGGCAGAAGGGTGCAGCGCGTGGGAGTGGGAAGAAACTGAGCATATGTGGTCTGGATTAAGCCAGCAGGAAGGGGAATGGATGCAGCCACTGAAACGAGTCCACTGCCCCCCTCACAATCTTCTCACATTTGCAGAGACCAGGCTGAACAGAGCACTGGCTCATCTCACGGCCATCTGTCATGCCTTTGATACCATTTGCTCCCCATGTTAACACCAAACCTAAGTTCTTGCTGTCTGACAAAAACATTTTACAGACAGGGCTGGGACAGCTTTGGGTGGCACCAAGTAGCAGAGTATTCTCCGCAGCCTTGGGGATGCTGCTCTACAGCTATGCCCCCCTCATATCGGTGGCACAAGTTAGTCTAGCTCCACTCACCGGGTCTGGGACCAGATCTCCCTGTCCAGGATGGCAGCAGTAGTGATAGTGCCAGTCTGAGGATCGATGTGGTACAAGCCTGTCATTGGCAGGGACTGGTTGATGGCGTAAGTCACCTGCCCATTCGCTCCCTGGTCCAGATCATCTGCCAGGACCTGCAAAGCCACATGACAGACTCAGCAGTGCATTTGTGGAGCCCTGCAAACCACAGCCTTCCAAGGCTAGACCTATCTGTAGGTACCAGCCCCAGGCCCATGACACAGCCCCCCACCCCCTCACCAGGGCAGAGAGGCAGGCCAGGGGCCCAGATGTCCCTGTTTGTGCCTCCAGTGATACCTGGATGACTGGTGAGTCGTAGCTCTGGGACTCCCAGATGAACGCCACGTAGTTCTGCAGCTGGAAGCGTGGCAAGTTGTCATTCACATCTTGCAGGTTAAGGTTTATGGCCATAAAGCCGAAGGAAGCTGCTGTCTCTGCCTGGACCACAAGGCGCAGACGGGGGCTGGCCTCAAAATCCAGGCTGCTGGAGTCCTGAACTGAGATGGCACCTGGGACCAGGGAAACAGCAGGATGGGGTGGGTGAAGAGGCGGTGACTGATGCACCAACACATCCAGCCCTCATCTTCTCTTTTGTTCTCTTGCACTCAGTCCACCCCTCTGCTCCATTCTCCAACAGGCAGAACACACTGAGCTCTTCTCAGCCCTCTCCAAACGGACAGCCGCCTCATCAGTCCCAGTGAGCTGCTCTGGGTGATAAATCCTGCACCTTGCTCAGTACAGACAGCTTCCGCTTACATTAAAGCATGCAATATTCTCCCACTACGGAAACACCCTCTGACATACGGCCAGTTTGAAAAAGAACTGCTCCATGTCAAGCCCCATACTGCTACATAAGCTCATCAACCTACAAGCCAAAATCACCTAACTGCAATTATTAGTCTAGGTCAAATCCTTACAAAGACACTGTAGGAGCTGCCAGCACTTCTCCTGCTACGCGTCTGAGGATGGACATCCATTCTTATCCCTCTGAGCCACTGTGCACCTGGGCTTTCGTAATGACAAGGCATTGCTGTCCCACCCAAGAAGGTGGAGGGCATCCAAAAAGATACACTAAAATGAATGGCAGCATTACAGAATCACAGAATCAAAAAATATTGATGGCTTGGAAGGGACCTCTAGAGATCATCTGGTCCAAGCCCCCTGCTAGAGCAGGTTTGCTTACAGCAGGGGGCACAGGATGGCGTCCAGGCAGGTTGGGAATGTCTCCAGTGTCAGAGACTCCACCTCCTCTCCGGGTAGCCTCTGCCAGTGCTCTGCCGCCCTCAAAGGAAAGAAGTTCCTCCTCATGTTGGGATGGAACTTCCTATATCTGAGTTTATACCCATTGCCCCTTGTCCTGTCACTGGATACTGGTCCCCTCCTCCCGGCACCCTCCGTTTAAGGATTTATAGGCATTGATGAGATCCCCCCTCAGCCTGCTCTTCTCCAGACTAAAAAGACACAACTCCCTCAGCCTTTCCTCATCAGAAAGATGCTCCAGCCCCCTCATCATCTTCGTGGCCCTTCGCTATCCTCTCTCCAGCAGTTCCCTGTCCTTCTTAAACTGAGGAGCCCAGCCCTGGACACAGCACTCGAGTTGTGGTCTCACTAGGGCAGAGCAGGGGGGCAGGATGACCCCCCTCCACCTGCTGGCCACGCTCTTCTTGATGCACCCCAGGATGCCACTGGCCTTCTTGGCCACAAGGGCACATTGCTGGCTCATGGGCATCCTGTAGTCCACCAGGACTCCCAGGTCCCTCTCTGCCTACGGGCATACATTCAAATGTAGTGGGGAACTGGGCTGTGGCTGAATTCCTGCCTTGGGGATTCCTGCAAGCCTCACTCTCTCTGCAGCCTGTATCAGCATCTACATGCAACCACCAGGTGAACTGCTCAGGCAGTAGGGATGCGGTATCAGGTATCTAGAACAGCTACGTGGCCTCGGACAAGCTTAGCTTCTGTGTAAGAGCTCTGCTGCCAGCTTTTTGCAATGAGTTTCAATGCACACAGCTGAAACCAGGCCATACGTCCAGGAACGGAAAACACAGATTACAGCTACAAGCACGGTGGCCTGGTTTGGAGAACAGCTGTGTCCACACCTCCTGCAACCCAAGGGCTGGGAGCTGGCTGTGCTCCCTTGCCCCTCTGGCATCATTTGGCTGCCAGAGCAGACCCTGACTCCAGGGCTTGCTTCGCCCAGAGAAAATATAAGGAAAGCAGCGAGCAGCAGTCTGCCTTCGGAAGGGTTGTTCCTGCCTGCGACAGAAGCAGCGGAGCCTGAGGTGCCACAGTATGGGAATGAGGATGCTCCTGTGACATTCCCCTGCTCTGGTCTTGCCCACAGCGGGCACTTTAGTACTCTCTCCAAGGCAATGCTCTCACACGGCTCCTGTGGACACCCACTGTGGTCCTCCCTGGGGAGGAGATAAGCCTAGGGATGGCTGAGGGCAGTCACGGACTGGTGTCTGTGCGCTGGCCCATTGTCACAGCAGAGCCGAATGACAGATGCCCCATGTTACACTGCCTGGCAGCTGGCACAGGGAGGAGAGCAGCACTGTGCTAGCCCCCTTGGCCATCCTCACTGTGGTGCTCCAGCACTGTGTATCTGCTTGCAGCCCCTTGCCCTGGGAGAAAGCAGGGCAGTGTCTCACAGAAAGACAAATGGGACTCAAGGAGGGACATGTTTAAAGGGAAAAATCCTGTATTCTGGGCACTTTGCCCAAGGGAAATGTTTCCTCATTGAAATGAAATGGTATTGCCACAGCAACCAAGGTACAGCTGAGGTGCAGCCAGGACATGTCCAGGGTGTTCTGAGAATCACTGGCACACACGGCTTGAGCAGAGACAAGATGGAGGGATGCGAAGGGACAAGGATCACAAGGGGAGATTTGTCATTCTGTGATCCCTTCAGGCCTTGCTGCAGCACAGCAGCATGGCAGCTTGCCATGCAGACCACTGTCACAGCCACATACGGCGTAGCAGAGCCCTGCTCGTACCACCTAGCACAGCAGGAGAGGGGACCCCTCTGCACAACTGACCTCTCGGGTCTCAGCCTCCCACACTGGGGAGCACAGTGGCTGCGTGCAGGGTCTGGCTGCAGACCCGGGTGGAAAAGCAAGGGGGAGGAGAAGGGCTCTGTGAGGTCTGTTCCAGCTGTGCTGCCGGGGCGCAGGGTTTCAGCTGCGAGCTGCCGCAGTGGTGCAGTGCCGCACCAGGGCTGCTCCGGGGCCGAGCACCGGGCAGATCTGAGCAGCTCCTGTTCTCTGAGCTGGACAGACGGGACAAGGCACAGCTCTGGCAGCCCCATGGCAGCCTGGGAGTCACTTGTGGCTGCTTTCACCCCGAGGCTATAATGGCAACCATGTAGGCTTCAGCTGAGAGACCTGGTTACACATCGGAGCATAGTGAGTGCTGGCTCAGAGACCTGTCTGCTGGCTCAGGGACCAGACAGAATTGGCCAGGGTGCCACCTCGTCAGCCCCTCCTTCCTTCATGGACACAGCAGCTTTGGCCCTGCTCCATAGCTACCAAATACTCGCTTCTGAACAGCACAGCAGTGTGCAAAGGCAGTTCCTGGGACTGAGAACATGTAGGGGAGCCCTGGGCACAGCAGCTCTTCACAGCCAAAGACCTCTGTGAGCCTGACTGGCGTTTTAGTACACCTGGCTGTACACGCTGGGTTTCAGGAACTGCAGAGTACCAATTCCCAAACTCAGTTTGGGGTTGCTGATTACTGTGTTTGGGCGCTAGGATGCACCAGGTGACAGAGGAACTACGGTCAGGCTATGCACATGGCTTTATTGCAGGGTGGCATCAGGCCCTCAGGGACAGCCAGGGTGCAGGCAGTCCTGCAGGGGCAGCTCAGCACGGTGCTGTCTGGCTGCCGTGATGCAAGGCTGCAGCAGGAAACCCACAGCTGTGGCTCAGGTTCCTCAGGATTCAGTGGGGCCATGCCCCAACAGGGGCTGGGACACCCTTCATGAGATACGCTGTGCTGGTCTGGCCTCTCCACAGTGCTCTCAGTGCCCCTGCTGTGGTTTGCTCGCAGCAGCGGCACAGTGCAGTGAGTGGCTCGCAGTGACACCAGGGTGCTGAGGAGCCCATACGGTGTCTGAGGGGATGTGTGGTGACAGTGGGCTGCCACAGGCACTGTGGTTTCAGATGGGTACTTCTGCACGGCTGAGTATTTGCCACCATGCCCATGGGCAACTTGCAGCGGCCAGTACTTAATCACGGTGCCAATGGATTGCACGCTGTGCCATTCCATGGGCTTCAGAAGACACAAGCACAATGTCAGAAAGATTTCTGTCAGCCTGGAGTCTGGTCACAAACCTACCCATCTAGCAGGCACAAGAGAACAGGGTTTTAACAAGAAGCTCCAGCTTGACGTCTGTGCTACAAGGACTGACTTTCTCGTATCACAGAATCATAGAATAGTTTGTGTTGGAAGGGACCTTTAAAGCCCATCTAGTCCAACCTCCTCTGCCATAAGCAGAGACATCTTCAACTAGATCAGGTTGCTCTGAGCCTTGTTCAACCAGGCCTGGAATGTTTCCAGGGATGGGGCATCTCCCACCTCTCTGGGAAACCTGGGCCAGTGTTTCACCACCCTCATTGTAAAAAACTTCTTCCTTACATCTAGTCTAAATCTTCCCTCTTGTAGTTTAAAGCCATGAGCCTTGTCCTATTGCCACAGGCCCTGCTAAAAAGTTTGTCCCCATCTTTCTTATAAGTCCCCTTTGGGAACTGAAGGGACACAATAAGGTCTCCCCGGAGCCTTCTCTTCTCCCGCCTGAACCCCCCCAGCTCTCCCAGCCTGCCCTCCCAGCAGAGGGGCTCCAGCCCTCCCGGCATCTCCACGGCCTCCTCTGGCCCTGCTCCAACAGCTCTGTGTCCTGCTGTGCCGAGGCCCCAGAGCTGGAGGCAGCACTGCAGGGGGGTCTTCCCCAAGCGGAGCAGAGAGGAAGAATCCCCTCCCTCGCCCTGCTGGCTACACTGCTGGGGATGCAGCTCAGGATGCGGGGGGCTTTCTAGGCTGCCAGCGCACGGTGCTGTCTCATGTCTACCTTTTCATCCACTAGCACCCCCAAGTCCTTAGCAGGGCTGCTCTCCATCCCTTCAGCCCCCAGCCTGTGCTGATGCCATGGCTTGTGGTACCCCAGCCTCTTCCAAACTACAGGGCAAGCACCAACCTGACAGCACGGCAGCCCCCACCCCACCTTAGCCAGGCTCTCCCTGATGCGAAGGGATGCGCGGCCCTTCAAAGGCTGCCCTTTGAAGCACGTGGTGCAAACAATACCAGCTTGCCTAATGTCATTGGGCAGCGCCCTGACACCTGCCTCACTGCTCTGCCTGGGTTATCAGCCACCCGCGGGCACCACTCATGTTCAGCACACGCTGCCTGTTCAGGGAACAGTCCAGTGCAGCAGGAGGGCTCCCTTAGAGTGCCCACCAAACAGTGAGTGGTTCCCCGTTTTGTGTCACCTTCGGAGAGCACACAAAGACAGCCATGAATCCACGGCAATGCATCAGTCACAGTAGCTACGTGCACACCAGAGCACAGCAGTGCAGGTGCCTGGCTCTGAGACCCCAACACAGGATGTGTCATTTGGCTGAACTTGCCATCTAAGGCGGGGGCTGCACCCAGACTGCACCTTAGCAATGGTCCTGGCCTCTACTAAATCCTGAATTGGGCCTAGGAGTTTCTGGGGAAAGGTCTAATTAGGAGGGATCAAAATTGTGCTGGGAGCTGTGCTAACAACCTCTGGACAACAGCAGGTTAGTGTCCACGTCCAAATACTATTTGATTTACTGATTTAGAGGTGTGGACCATGTTCCAGTGCACAGCGGCTGCTCCCCTTCGGGTGGGCTCTGAGCCTTGTGACAGCTGAGCAGGCACTGGCAGAGCACAGGTGCCCTCCCACTTGCTGCTTCCCCAGGTGGTCTTGGTGCCGTACCTGAACTGGGCTGGATAAGGAAAGCATTCTTCTCGTTGCCGCTGACGATGCTGTATGTGATGCGCCCAGAAGAGCCCCCTGTGTGCACGGCCTGGATGCTGGCCACGGCAGTGCCTGGAAGAGAGCGAGACAGTGTGAAGGGGCAGCAGAGTCTTGGGGCAGGCGGCAGCAAGGGTGGGGGCGGTGTGTGGGCAGCGCATGCTGTACCAAAGGAACACAGCTCTGCTTGAGGACACTGCTGCCAGAGGAAGCAAGAGCCAATGGTAAATTTGGGCTGGGAGCTAGGATTTGCGGGGCCTATCCATGATCCCTCTATGGTCTCACTGTGACTCCTGAAGACCTTCCAGGAGCAACTGGGCACCTGTGACTGCCTACAGTCATCTGAATGCCAAGGCGAATGCACAGGGATTACCACCCTGAACAGCCTGTTCACCAGCCAGACCCCGCAGTCCCTTGGGTCTACCCAAAGCATAACTGGGCTTCCCAATACTCTGCAGTGCTCCCTGGTTTGAGTTTCCCACAGCTTTGCCAGCCCAGCACCCACCTTCCCTCCTGTCCTGTCCCACTTCATCCCAGCACTTGCTGATCACTCTGCCCAGCTGATACCTGGGGCAGCATTTTCTGGCAGGGCCACATCACTGGTGCTCCGGGGGAAGCGCAGCCCCTGGTAGGGCTCTTCCTGCAAATGGATCACCACCACACCGGTAGAGGACAGTGCCGGCTGCCCCAGGTCTGTGGCCAGGATGAAGAGTGTCCGCTGGCGCTGGCTGAGCGAGCTCAGGGGCTGCAGCAGCTGGATGTCCCCTGTGTAGGAGTTGATTGCGAAGGCAGAGTTGGGGGTGGCAAGGCGATACAGGATGGAGGCATTGGCACCTGCATCCCTGTCCTCTGCCCTCATGGTGGCCACGACCTGCTTGAGCGGTGTGTGGCGGGACAAGTTGACAGTGAGCGGGCTGTGCAGGAAGGCAGGGGCATGGTCATTGACATCTCGCACTGTGACAGTGACACGCACAGCTGTGCTCTTGGGCTCCCATGGTGCAGAATCCACAGCCTTGGCCAGGAAGCTGTAACTGGGGTGGCGTTCCCGGTCCAGCGCCTGGGCACTTCTGATGCGCCCACTCTGCGGCTCGACCTGGAACATGCCAAGCGACTCATTGCCCAGGTAGTAAGAGACCTGCCCATTGGTGCCCTCATCAGGGTCCTCAGCCACCAGCTGCAGCATCAGGGCACCAACAGGCAAGTCCTCTGGCACCTCTACCACATACGTGGCTTGAGCAAAAGCAGGTGCGTTGTCATTTAAGTCCAACACTCGCACATTCACTGACATGGTGGCACTGCGCGGGGGGGTGCCGTGGTCTTGCACTACCACTGTGAGGCTGTAGGAAGCAACTTGCTCCCGATCAAGGGCGCGTGCAGTGGAGAGGACACCGGAGACTGGGTCTAAGCTGAAATCCTGCCCAGGGTCTCCATCTGGAAAAGAAGAGAGGGAAGAACAAGACAGCATGACTATAACTGATACAAGGAAGGACCTGCCCTATGCTGCCCAGAGAAGACAGCATGAAGTCCATCCCAGTGTGCCTGGCAGGGACGGTAGAGTGAGCTGTTCTCTGTAAGGCCCCCGAGGGACTGAACCTCCTAGGTCCAGCGCTGTGTGTGTGTGCGCACACGCGTGCACGAGCTGGCTCCAACAGCTTACAGGCTAGTGCTGCTGTCACAGGAAGCCCCCAGATAATGCATGGCATGATAACAGCAGAAAGATCTCACTTAGCAACCTGTAAATTCAACAGGTCAGAGCAACCAAGAGAGGCAGGGAACTAGTCCAAGCCTGGGGAACCAGACAAGAGCCTGGGGAATGAGGAAGTGCAGCCTGTCCAGATCTTGGGGTGCTCTGTACTCAGGGCAGAGAAACTAGAGGGCTGAGAGATGGCAGCAGCTGCATGTGGTTTGGAGCAGGAGAGAACTGAAGTGGAACAGGAACTGTCACAGCTGATGCTTCCCAGAGCCATGGGCAGCCCAGGGTGAACAGCCCTTACCTACTGCCGAAAAAGAAGCTACAGAGCCCCCTGTGCACCTCACCTGCCACGTGGTATTCCAAGCGCCCGTTCTCGCCTCCATCAGCATCGGTGGCCCGCAAGGTGTAGAGTGCGACACGGCTTTGGTTCTCAGGGACCTCCACGGAGAAGGACTCACTCTCTAGGTGTGGTGCATGGTCATTCTCATCCCCTACTGTTATCCGCACAGTTGTCTTGGAGAGGTTTGGGGGCAGGCCACCATCCCGTGCATAGACTGCAGGAACACAGCGAGAGCACTGCACGCCACCCTGCTGACTGGCAGCTACTATCGAGGCTGCCACATGCAAACGCCCAGACAATCAGAGGGGCAGCCAGGCATGGGGTCACTGGCACTCCTGCATACTCAAACTACCCAACAGCCCTGTCTGCCCCACAAACCCTCATCAATTCCCATGACCTGCGCTCCCTGCGATGCTGCCCCACCCCAGCAGTGGGGAGCACCCATCCGCCTCCCCTGCGCCCTCTACTCCCACGCCTGCCGCAGCCCTCTCATGCAGCAGCACAGCCCTACCCGTCAGCACGTGCTGCTCCTGCTCCTCGCGGTCCAGGGCGTGTGTGGTGACAATAAGCCCCGTCTGTGGGTGGATGGAGAACGGCCCCCCAGAGAGAGTCCCGTAGGACACCTGCCCGTTGGCACCTGCAGGGGAGAACATCATTTGAGGGCAGCCCAGCAGCAACCCCAGAACCCTCTCAGTCAGCTCCCAGCCCTGCACCTCCCTCCTCCCAGGCCTCCCACCCAGCTGTTGCGCAGGCTGTGGAGAGGATGATCTCACTCCCTGGCAAGTAAAGCTGGGGCAGAGATGTGGGGTGGAAGGAGGTCCCAGCCCAGCCCAGCTTGAGGAAGGGAAGATGGACCAAGGAACCTCTGAGGAGCAAGGGCCATTGTCTTGGGGAGCAGAGGGAATGGCAGTCCCTGTTCTGATTCTCAGCATCTCCCAGGATTCAGCCCATCTCTCATCTCCAGGCCAGGTGATGATCCTTCCCTCCACGGTCAGCCAGGCTCTCCAAACCAGGTGGAAGGGAGCAGAGTGCACCCAGTCCTGGGTGCTGCATCTCCAGAAGGGCCCCACACCGAACAGGGCAGCTCACCCTCGCCCTGCATCCTCACCCAGGTCCCGGTCCGTGGCCAGCACCTGCAGCACAGGGCTGCCAGCTGGCAAGTTCTCCATGACGTGTGCTTCATACTCAGGTTTCTCAAAAGTGGGAGCCTCATCGTTGACATCCAGCACCAGCACGGACAGTAGCTGTGTGGCGGAACGGCGTGGGAAACCGTGATCCATGGCCACCACGGTCAGGTTGTGCTGCACCACCTCCTCCCGGTTCAGGGCCCGCACAATGGAGAGCGCGCCTGCAGGCACAGGGAGAGGGGAGAGCTGGGACCACACGGCACCAGGGATGACTGTTCCCAGGACGGAGCTATCGCAAGGCTGCAGGCACTGGGGTGAGCCAGGGTGAGCCAGGGACAGCCAGGTCTCAGAAACAGCAGCCTCATGCCAAGCAGGTGTTATGCTCGGGGCTCTCCACACCCCACAATCCTCCCTTCTCCGGGTTCCCCAGCCCGTGCCCTCCTCCTGTGCACCATGCTACATCCCCACGTATCCCTGCACCCTCCTCAGCCCCCACATTCCCAGTGTCCCTGCTGCCCGCCCTGCATCCTCCTGGGCCCTCACCAGTGCTGGGGTTAAGGTGGAAGCGGCCATCACTGTTGCCTGCTCGCAACGAGTAGCTCACACGCCCATTCTCTCCCAAATCATTGTCCTGGGCCACCACATGCAGCGCCACGAACCCCGTCGGCTGGTCCTCCATGACGCTGACGGCAGCAGGTGAGAGGAACACGGGCACATTGTCATTCTCATCGGTCACAAACACGCGGGCTGTGACAGCTGCCGAACGGCGCTGGCTGACGTTGCGGGCCTGGTCTGTGGCCTCCACCACCAAGAGGAAGGAGGCAGCAGCCTCCCGGTCAAGGCCATGGCGAAGGGTCAGTAGCCCCGAGCGACTGTCAAGCTGGAAGGGAGCCCCGGGGGGCTCCTGGTGCAGCAGGGCGTAGCGCACCTGGCTATTGGGACCCACACCGTCGCCGTCCAGTGCCTGGAAGGTGAAGATGGACGAGCCAGCCTGGGCATTCTCGGGCACCACAATGGTGATGGGGTCTTCAGGGAAGGTGGGCGCCTGATCATTGCAGTCCTGCACGTGGATCTGTACCAGCACCAGCCGGCTGGATGGATAGCCATGCTGCATGTCCTCGGCACTCACCTGAAGCACGTGCCGTGCCCCAGCTTCATAGTCCAACTCCCGGGCAGCGTAAATCTCCCCTGTCACACTGTCAACCACAAAGGTGCCATCCCCACCTCCTCCTACCACTGTGTACGTCAGCTGTCCTCGCGTAGGGGCATCTGGGGGTGCCACTGAGCCGATCACAGACCCTGGCTTGACCCCCTCGAGAGGGTGCAGGGTCAGCACAGTGGCATCAGGCCGTGGCAGCACGCGGGAGGATGGCAGCACCTGTGAGGAGAGGCAGCAGTGAGGGGTACGCACCAGGGTGCCGTGTGCCAGGAAGTCCTGTCGGGGAGCCAGCGGAGAGGGGAACATGGGGCCTGCAGAGAGCAGGTGTCTCAGCTCTTGTGGCCTAACAGATGAATAGTATCCTGAAAAACAGACTGAGAATAAGCACGGGTTTGACAGGGTGAAAGACGAGGTTCGCCTGGGGAGCCAGGGTAGGAAAGGACAGACAGAGCTGCTGACTGGACAGAGAAGGCTCAGGGGGAATCTTACCCAAGTGTATCAATACCTGAAGGGATGGTGCAAAGAGGACAGAGCCAGGCTCTTCCCAGTGGTGCCCAGTGCCAGGACCAGAGGCAATGGGCACAAGCCGGCACACAGGAGGTTCCCTCTGAACATCAGGAAATGCTTTTCACTGCGAGGGTGACTGGGCACTGGCACAGATTGCCCAGAGAGCTGGAGTCTCCGTCCCTGGAGACAGTCAAAAGCCACTTGGACATGGCCCTGGGCAACTGACTCTGGGTGGCCCTGCTTGAGCAGGGTGGTTGGACAAGATGACCTCCAGAGGTGCCTTCCCACCTCAACTGTTCGTGAGTCTGAGTGTGCTAGATACTGCAAAGGCAACAGACACCAGCAGAAACAATTCTACAAAACATAAGCAAGAGTGGGCAAGAAGAGAGGTAATGCTCATCCAGATGAGAGGTACAGAGAAGAAAGATAACCCACTATCACCCAAAGATAAATAAATGCTATCACTACTTTTATTAAAGATGCTGAAGTTAATTTGGGGATGAGGTGCACCTGTGAATTCATGAAAAGCCATAGCGTTATCTGAAGGGAAAATATGTTGAAGAATTTAGTGCACTCATGTCAAGGAGCTGGGGAAAAAGAGAATACAGCAAAACTGTCAGCCCAGAGGGGTATCAAAACTAGCGACTGTCAAGCAAACAGCTACATTATAGAGATGCAAACAAGCACTTCAGGGACAACCAGCCTGCCAACCTGGCCTCAACACTTCCAAGGCTGTAGAAACACTGTAATGACGAGAACAGTTACAGATATGGCATAAAAAGGAAATGGTATAAAACATATTGTGAAATGGCTAAAGGCAGATGTGTTAGGCTAACACAGTGCTTTTCTCCTCAAGGACAAAGGAAACACAGCGTATCTAACTTGCCTGGGTTTTAGCTGGGCTCTGATGCACATGGGAGATCACCCGTTAAACTGGGGAAAGGCATAGTATGAGTATGGTTGTGTGATGGAAAGGGCTAAAAGATCAACTGGCTCAAGAAGAACGATTACCAGGCCTTTGCAGAGATGGCTCTTAGTGCTGACATTTACTTTTGACAGGTGCAAGGGCAAAAGAAGGCGGAGTACATTACAAACTTGCTGACGATGTTAGAAGGTGCTGCCAGCACAGAGAAGCAGCAGAACATCAAACAAGGAGTCAAATGGCCTTGGGAACTGCAAGAACAGGGACAGGAAGATGTGAAATGGTGTACTGTGAAAATGCCTTGACCAGAGGGAAACCAGAGTCTCTGCTGTAAAAGGAAGCTCATTACTAACAATAGAGAAAGGACTTGGCTGGCTGGGCTGATAAATCAGACAGTGACTGCCAAAGTTACACAGATGTGAAGAACACCCTGTATGTCCGGAACACTGTTTTCAGTAGATGCTGGGAAGAATTAATGTCTCTGTGCAGTGGACCTCTAAGGTCTTCTCTGCAACAGCATATCTAAGACAGAGTTGGCTGTCCAAATTTGGAAAAGACAGAACTGCTTACTATTAATGCTGTTGACCACTTTACAAATGAGAACACACACAGTGGCAGACAGACCCATCCCTTCCCATCCCGGGTTCTCCACACAGATTTCAGGGCTGGATCAATAGCTGAGCAAGGGCAGAGGGTGCCCTGGGATGAAGGTGGTGGAGGGTGAGAAGGTGGGGAGGAAAGCTTCCAAGTAGATGGATGGTGTCCTCCAAGAGGTGACTGAGGGGTAGATGGTGCAGGGACAAGAGGAGTTGGAGTGCTTGGATACCTGAATGCGAATGATGGCGGACGTACTGCGAGGCACCGTGCCCCGGTCACTGGCTGTCACAGTGAAGATGTATTCAGCACGATCAGATCGGCGTAGAACTGTGGCAGTACGCAACTCTCCAGTAGCCATGTGCAGTGTGAAACGCTCTGCCCAGGCTCCTGCAGAAAGAAGTGAAATGCTGCAGGGAGAGGCAGAAAGGAAGGAGGGCAGGGGGCAGGTTGGGATGGAGGAGGGAGCACAGTGTGGCAGGATTTGGGCAGCGGGCACCCGTCTTCCCACAAAGGTGACGGCTGCAATGCAGAGAGCAGCACCAATTAGTTCTGCAGCTCATACCTATTAGTGAGTAGATGATGGTCCCATTCTCACCCTCGTCGGGGTCCTTGGCCTGCAGGGAGGCGACTAGAAGTCCCGATGGCTTCTCTTCCAGCACCTGCAGCACAGCCCAGGGAGTAGATGAGTGGCACAGGTCACCCTTCAGACTACCCCCACAAGCTCCCGAGCATGGCACAGGATCCGCGCCTTTCTACACCAGCCCTGCGCCTCACCCAAGGCACAGACCCCCCAGCAAGACTCACAGGCTGTGTCTGAAGCTGGACAACATGGAGAAGTCTGCAGCAAAGATGGCAAAGGGAGTTTCTGCCTTGCCAGCTCTCCTCCCATTCTGCCCTGTTCGACAACCAGCTCAGCAGTGCTGGGGTATGCTGCAGCAGTGAGCTGCAGGGTGATGGGAGGACACTATTTCACCCACATTACATCCACAGTATCTACAGCTAGGAAAATCCAGGGCTCTATGACAGTCCTGGTTCTCTCTGCCCCCAAGAGAACCCTTCAGCTGTAAATGCAAAGGTGTGAGCACTGACAGGCTCGGAGGCCAGCCACCCTGGCAACGGAAGGTGATTTCCCCAGCTCCCACCAGCCAGCCCAGGGAGGGCTGCGGTCTCTGAAGTGCAAGCTGGCAGCTATTCCTGGGCTCGGACACCTGGACTGTCAGGGCTTTCCCCTTCTCTCCTTTGTTGCTAGTTATCACTGCTGACTGTAGGCACTTGAGATCACCATTTTATGCCAGTGCATCACAGTACCATCGAGACTTTCGTTATGCACATGCTCAACAAGCCCCACATTCTGAGGTGACAGAGACCACAGGTAACAGCACTGCACACAAGCACTTTTCCTGGATAGTTATGGAAATGGACATATCCCCATTACTGCCCCTCACCACTTGCCAGTTTTTGGGAGTACTTGCAGCAAATAACACATGCCTGCTGGAAGACCTGTCTCTCCTCCAGCACAGACTCCTTGTGCATACCCACACCTCACTGGTAGAGCCCTACTTGACACAGACTCTGCGGTCCCTTCCACATCAGAAGACACCAAATTCACATCCTGAGGTGACAGACCTCAAATTCACATCCTATCAGCACATCCCACAGCACAAATCATCCTCACAGGTCCAGCTGTGCTAGATGATCTCTGTGTGGTACCACTTTAATGCATCTATGAAAAAGACAGGCATAATCCGAGCAAGAATCCAAGGGAAGAGGCTGCAAGCTCGTGAGAGGAGGCAAGTGTTAATGCTGTTGCACAAGCTGCTGGCACCACGTTGGTGGCGCTCGGGGAGGGGAGACCAGAGGAGCTGGACTTGTTTAGCCAGGCCAAGCAGTGATGTGACTGCACTCTGTAAACACTGGGAAGAGGGGAGGGAAATTCCAAGGAGAGAGAAGAGTTATTTAAGCAAAAACACAATATTGGCACAAGAACAAATGAGTATAAAGTGGTCAGAAATTAGTTTAGGCTGGAAATTAAGAGATGGTTTCTAACTAGCAGATCAAGGAATCTGGAAGAGCATTTCACAGCAGTGATGGAGGCAGAAGACCTTCTAAATATAGCTTGGCTGTTTATGAAAAGGAGTGTTTGCGTGGACACCTCTGAGCGGGGCCATGCTTAGGAAGCCCCTTCCATCCTCTCCTCTCTAACAGCTGGGGCAGGGCCTGCCCCCCATGCTGTCCCTAATTGCCCTCAACCAGGATACAGGGGGCTCCTGCTTCGCGTGCACGGTCACACTGCTCTTCCACAAGGAATCAAACTCTGTGTGAGGCAAGCAGTGACTCAGCAGAGGAGTTAAATGAGCAGCATCCACACAGGCTCCATGTACAAATGCCATTTCAGATGTACAAACAGAGGAATAAACAGCAATAGAAGTGGTCTTGCCTCTGCAAAAACCTCAGCCTTAGTAAAACTGCTACCAGGCAGGCTTGTCTAGGTCAGATGTTCACCCTCCAAGAAGGTTGTTCCAAATCCCAGCTTGACCCCAAGATCAGAAAGCCATCTCAGCCACTGACATAGCTCTGACAGGGGCTGGCAGTGGATATACAGAGAAGATGCAAGAAACAGGGTATGTATGGAATAATCCTCCTGTGAAACCCTCCCAGCTTCCAGCAGTCTGTGGCTAAGTCACTTCCTGAGCCACAGATCATATTTTTGTTCAACAGCCTTTGATGGATTTTTTTCTTTCCATGAATTCATCTAATTTTGAACCCATGTAACTTTTGGCAATGATTTCACAATTTAATTATGTTCTGCATGAAGAAGTACTGCCTTTGTTTATTTTAAACCTGCTGCCTGGTCATTTCTTATGAAGCTGCTTAGGTCTTGTATTGTGAAAAAAGTGGCTTCTAATTTCCCCATGAGTTTCTCTGTGCCATTCGCTGCACACCTCTGTTATATTCCTGTAGTTTCGTCCATGCCGAAGAATGTTCAAGTATTTTCTTTCTGCATGGAAACCATTATCTACTGGAGATCACATTAACATCCTTTTCTCAGCCTTTTCTAGCACTACTGCTTATTTAGTGGAATGGAGGCAGGGCAGAGAGCGTGTGCAGAATTTGAGATGTAGGGTAACGATGTTTTCTTTCCTTCTCTGTTCCTTTTCTAGTAACACTCAGCATTTGATTTGCCTTTTGACTGCAGCTGAGCCCTGAGCTGACATTTGCACAAAGCATTCACAGCGATGCCCCAATCTTCTCCCTAAACTGAAGTAGCCAATTCAGAGCCCACCACTGTGTAAATGAAATTCACATTGCTTTTTCCCATGTGTATCACTTTCCACTTAGCAACAGTGAATTTCATCTCCCATCTTCTTTCACAATTGAACAGTAAACCAAGATCCTTCCACAGTTCTTCACAGGGAGCCCTCACCTTTATGACTATGAATGTACCAGTAACATCAACAATCACCTCTTTTGGAGATATATGAAAATGCTAAGTAGCAAGAATACCAGCACCAGTCCTAGGCATCCATCAGTGAGAAAACAGACCACTTCTGCCTTCCCTTTGCCCTCTCTCCCTCTCCTAGTGATTGTTCCCTGGGAGGATCCACTAGTACCGCAGGTCCTGTGTGAACACCACCTGGTCCTGCCAGTGGTGGCACTGGCTTGACCTCATCTCGCAGCCCTACAGTGGGAGACACCTCTCTAGCCGATGCTTAAAGTAAGGTGCTGATACAGAAACCTCCCTCTGCTTCGTCTAATGAACACTGATTTGAATACTTCACTAAGCAAGTCTGCAATAAATCACTGAGCTCTGCTTTTATCACTCAGTTTTTACTTTTCCCTTCAAGTCTTTCTTCTACATCTACGTCATGATTAAGAGTGCCCTCTTCCTGAGCTTCACCCCTCTCTACCAGTGTTTCTAGCAGTAGAGCTCCAAACCAAAGAGCCCAAATACTTGTTTCGTTCAAAACTGGGATAGCATTTACCTGCCTTCAGGACTCTAACTCTGTCCCAGCCTTGCTCTCTCTCCTGAAGGATGCACATGCTTTTGTGCTACGTTTGTATGAGAAGAGACCTCCCAAGCTCTAGCAGGCCATTTTGCAGAGCCTGTTCAGCCGCAGTCTCAACAATGCCTCGGCTGGCTGGTCCCTGGCCTGCAGGAGGGACTCAAGGGCCAGAGCCCTGCTCAGACTAACTTTGCCTTCCTCTGCCTCCAGCATGTCTGAGAGATGCCTTCATCCAGGCCAAGCCTTGCCAGACAGTTTTGCAAGCAGAAAAGTGCCAGCTGGACATGCAAGAAGAAGGCTGGGCAAGGGATGGCTGTGACCTGGAACAGGAAGGGGAAAAAGGCCTGGCTGGACTTCCAGAGTGTCCCCAAGGTCCTGTGCTGATGGCCACCCAGATGCAGCAGTGACCTGCCAATACAGTCCTGCCTACTCTGACCTGCCTCTGGTGTGCGGCTCAGGCAGGACTTGTGATAGAGAAAGGTTGCCATCACCATGATGTTTTAAACCCAGTGCAGTGCAAGTGGCTTGGGGCACACTGCCTGAAGTGCAGGAACGTGCAGAGCAAGCACGTCCTTTCAGTTGCAGGTTCTCTCCGCTCTGTGGGGAGGAGATGAGGACAGGCCCTTGATTGCCCATCCTGCTCTGTAGCTGCCAGTGGCACTTGGCTGGTTCCAGTGAGCCCTCGCCACACGTGCCACTCCACAGGGGCCACAGCAGAGCAGATGCAGCCAGCTGGGGGTCGGGGTGGAGGGCTGGTCCTCGCCCACTTCTGTTGAGCAGCGCAGACATAACTCGATCTGCAGCACACACAGTGCCCGGGTGACCGCTGCCCCCACACAGTGCTGAGAGGGAAGGCTGGGCTGGGACCTAGAGCAGATTCTCAGAAAAACCTTGCGAGTGTGAAGTTCAGCTGGGCAGTGCTCTCCTGACCTCCCAGAAAGCCAAGTGGCTATACTAGAAGTCCTGAGACCTAGAAGTTAACGGCACCCTATGTCTCCCTGCTTGCAAGTGTTTTATGCCTGTCTCTGCTGGGTCAGGCTTAGAGCTTCCTTTCTCCTTCCCTCCTTGCAGGCATGTATGAGCCAAGAGCTTCTGCCCGCTGGTCAGTCCTATTGGTCTCTGAACCTTCTGCAATCCTCACCTGCTCTGTGCACAGAGCTGTCTGTATTTCCCAAGGACATGCCCATCTCACCACATCACAATCCAATTTACCAGACTACCCTAGCTGCTGCATGGATGCAACTTGTGCCTGCTTGTCTCCCACCCTGAAATTCTCCTGGGTGCCCCTGACTACTCCCTTCCCCCCTGCAGAACCCAGTGCCCCAAGCCCAGAGGCTACCACACCCCTGCCTCACCCAGGGCTCCAGCCTGCTGCCCCTACCTGCACGGGCAGCTCCTGACCACTGGCCACATGAAGGAAAGCAGGAGCGTTGTCATTCTCGTCGAGTACAGTGACATAGATGGTTCCTGTGGCACTGCGGGGTGGTGCTCCCCCATCCTGCACGATTACCAAGAGCTGGTAGCTGGACTGCTGCTCCCGGTCCAGGCTATGCTTGGTGCTGAGCTCCCCTGTGAGGGAGAAGCGGGAACACAGCTCAGCCGAAAAACCGCTTTAGAAAAGAACCTGTGCTCAGGTATGTTGCTGGGGAGCCCAGCACTGCAGTGTAGGCAGATGGACGTTCTGTTGCGGCACTGGCCTGGCCCGCATCCCTTTCGACCTGCCCTGGGCTTTCTCCCCAGCCAGCCCCAGCCTAGGAAGCAAGGAAATATCTCACCTGTCTGTGTGTGGATAAGGAAGTTGGGATCGTGCTGGAGCAGGCGGTAGGTGAGCCGGCTGTTCTGCCCAGCATCCCGGTCGCTTGCCATCACCCTCCCCACACTGCTACCAGGAGCCTGATTCTCAGGAATGGTGAAGAAGTAACGCTCCTCACTCAGCCGTGGGCTGTTGTCGTTCTCATCAGTGATGCTGATCCGTACAGTGCTGGTGCCTGTCTTCCGGGCTTCCCCCCCTGCACCACTGCCTCCTGCTGAGGCCAGCACTGTGAGCACATACAGGTCCCGCGTCTCCCGGTCCAGTGCACTTTTGACGTACAGCCAACCACTCTCAGGCACGATGCCAAAGCTGGCAGCATCCCCATCTGCACGCAAGTGGTAGGTAAGGGTCATAGATTCTGCATCGCGTGCCAGGGCCCGCACCTGCAGGAAGCGGGTGGAGACAGGCACGCCTTCCTGCACCTCCACGCGGTAGGTGAGTGTGTCAAAGATGGGCCCGTTGTCGTGCTCGGCTTGCACATGCACCAGCAGCGTGAACATGGAGCTGAGCTGGGGAACACCACCGTCTCGGGCCACAATGGCCAGCCTGTAGGCTGTGCTGACTTCATACTGCAGGGCCCCGATCAGTCGCACCGTGCCCGACGAGCGCTCCACGCTGAAGGTGCCATCACCTCCTGACATCAGCTCAAAATTCACCTGACCATTGGCACCGCTGTCACGGTCCTCGGCCTGCAAAGTGTACACTGTAGTCCCAGGTTCTGTGGCCTCTGGCAGCAGAATGGAGTCGGAGGGGGCTGGGAACACTGGCACATTGTCATTCACATCTGACACAGAGATTTTCACGCGTGTGTTGCTGTAGGCAGGAGGTGAACCACTTCGGGCCTGGACATCCAGAATGAGAACTGCCTGGGACTCATGATCAAGAGGCAGGCTGGTGCGGAGCTGCCCGGAGGCAGAGTCAATAGAAAAGTAGCCATGAGGATCTCCTGACGAGATGGAATAAAAGATGTCATCCGCATGACCTGTGGACAAGGAAATGAAGACAGGAAGAATGACTTGTGCACCCTCCTCGCCTCACCAGCCCCCTGCAGACAGCAGCAGGGTTGGGCAGCGCCGTCTGCGGCAGACTCTGGTCGGGAGGTGTACAGTAGCACTACGTACACATGCATGTATGCACAGAGGCATGTGCACAAGTGTGTGCATACATGTGTGTGTAAGTACATGTGTGAGAGCATGCACTGCGTTGAGCGACAATCACACGGGTCCACACTCGGATGTGTGTGCCTCTGTGTGCGTGTGGAGCTCCCAGAACAGGGTTGCTCTGTGAGGAAGTGTGGTACTGGACCTCCAAGATGATGCAGGGACAGGGGAATCGACTGCATACAAAAGGGACAAGTCCATACCTGGAGGGTTTTGGGCCCGGACAGCCCCCACGCTGGCACCCTGCAGCACGTCCTCAGGCACTGTGAAGAAGTACTGAGCTTGCTCAAAGACAGGGGGTGAGACCGTGCCCTCCACGATGCTGATGTTCACCCGGGCATTTGGCTGTGCCTGTAGGCCCCCACCATCTTGTGCAGAGACCACCAGCTGCACCAGGGTGTTGGCTTTACCACTCAGGGACCATGAGAGGGAGATGACACCTAGGGAAGAAAGCACTTCAGAGGGCTCCTATGCCTGTACCCCTGCCTGTCATCTGGCACCCAGGGAACAGGCCAAACCACAAGCTTGAAAAGAAAGACCTAAGGGGGCAGCAAACAATGTGTGTCACAGAGGTGAACTTGCCATGGAAGAACTGGAGTAAAGAAGAACTGTCCTGGGAAAAGCTTCCCCAAATCCTCCCTTCTCAAACTTAAGCCCTGCCCTGAGCTAAGCAGTGGTTCGGGCTGGGGGAAACGAGCCAGACTGCAGGTCTTGGGAGAGGGAAAGGAGGGAATAGGGATTCCAGTGTGGGGCACATGGTGAGGGTCATGACACAGCAGGTGGGATGAAGGCCGTGCGGAGGCTGTTGGAGGAGATGTAGAACTGAAGGACCATCCTCAACAGGCCCTACAAAGGAGGCGTCGCTGCATTAGGATGGCTGGTAGGCCTGTCTCCTCCCAGTCACATTCTGGGAACTTAGGGACCAGTGTGGAGAAACCCCAACGTCTGTGCTCAGCACAGGACACCTTCCTGTCCTGCTGAGAGCCCCTGGCACCACATGCCCATGCATTCACCACCCCAGAAGAAATTGCTCTGGCTTTGGTGGCCAAAGCAAGACAGACCAGGAAGGTGCTACAGTGTTATAGGGAAGGAGAGTGAACTGAGCAGGACAGAGGAGGGAACTGGGCAGGGACAACAAACTAAGCAGGACACAGCCCGAAGCGGTAAAGCAAACAGCATGTAGGAGGAAAGGTGCAGTGAGTCAGGGATGGGGAATAAGGGAGAAGTAGGAAGATAGGACAAATGAGGAGCAGAGCAGGCAGCAGAAACAAGAGTTCAGAGACTGAGTCTGGGAAGGGGCTGCCAGAGGCTCAAGAAGCCGAAGCAGGGAAGATGCGGCAGGGAGAGGATCAGACACATTCTGGTGGCTATGCAATGGCCAAGCAGTGACCCTCAGGCTGCTTTTACACCTGCCTGCATCCCACTGCTCGGATTGCTGCCTACTCTGGCCGCCCCCTGAGCTCTCGCTCACCTGTGTCCTTGTTGAGGGAGAAGAGAGGGGGTGAGTTTCCCAGGACAATGCGGTAGGTCACTTTCCCGTTCAGCCCCTCATCCTTGTCGTGGGCAGTAACACGCAGCACAGCTGTACCTGGCATGCTCTGTGTGCTGATGCTGGCAGCATACTCCAGCGGGTAAAACACTGGCCGGTTGTCATTTATGTCCTCTAGAAAAACCTTCACATACACCATGGAATTCAGGCCACCCTGTGGAAGGATCAGATCAGAGATGGTGCAAAAGAGCAGGGGAAAGGACAACAGTATCCCCTGTACAGCGCTGTGTCAGCAGCTTCACATCCCCGCAGCCTCTGCAGCACTCACCCCATCGACGGCAGTGATGGTGAAATCATAGGCAGACGTGCCCTCATCGCGATCCAGAGGCTGCACGGTGCACAGCTGCCCCGTGTGCTTGTCGATGCTGAACTGCGTGGGGACAACACTGCCAATACCAGAACCAATGGAGTAGGAAAGGGAACCAAATGTGCCGCTGTCTGCATCTGTGGCTGTCACCTGGAGTGGGAAAGCACTACATGAGCAGGGCCAGCATCACAGAGACCACCAGCCAGATCCAGAGCATCACCACCACAACCCAGTGCTACCCTCTGCTCTGTGGCCCGCAACCACTGCACATTCCTCAAAGCTGGCCATAGTAAAGCAGACTGACAGTTACCACCTCGACCCTGTGATTCTTGTCCCAGACAAGCCACCACTTCCTCTGCAGCCCTCCCTGCAAGAGGACCGGGCCTGCAGGGGCTCACTGGCTGCAGACAGTGCCCTGGGCAGCGCTGCAGGCAGCTGTAGGGGACGCTGGGATCAGCCTGTGCCAGCCCGGTGCCCGCGCAGGGACATCGAGTTTGGGGGAGCTCAGTATTGCAGACTCACAAGAGCTGCACCATGCCAGTGTCTACAGCACTGCCCTGGGGCCCTGCATCACCAGAGGTGCCTTGTTTCAGGTGACACCTCCCTTCTGGCACCCTGGACCCCGGTCGACAGACTTGGCTTAGCGAAGGGCAGAGCCATATGGAGAGGGGGCACAGAAAGGCCAAGGCTCACACAGATGCCAAGGATCTAGCAGCCAGGCATCCCCGTCGCACCCAGCTCGACTGGCCAGCCAGGGACAACCCGTGCTTTCGCAGCAGCTGCCCTGGCCCTCTGCTCCTTCTTCCCTGCAAAGATGCTCAAGACAAGACAGGAAGAAAACTCGCCCCCTTTCCTTTTCACCATGACCCTGGCTCCATCCTGCTCTCGGAGCTCTGTGCCCAGCAGCCCTGGTGACGACTGCGAGCCGTGTTGCCCTGTGACAGCCAGGGCCCACCGGAGCCTGGTGCACGTGAGTTGCATTAGCAGTTACAGACACCGCAGGAGGATTAAAAGCGCTCCCTGCTTGCAAGGCCCCAGTTCCTCCTTGGGCTCCTCGCAGAGCTCAGGTCAGCAGAAAACAGCTCCTTCCCCTTGACCCCCGCGTCGCTGCCCATGGCTCATCCACCAGCTGGGAGCTCTGCGCAGAGAACAAAGCTGGAGGAGGGAGCCAGGAGGGAGGCAGCTGGGCCAGGCCCGGGTGAAGTGGAGTTCAGGCCTCGTCAGCCACAGCTCCTCCCAGCAGCAGCGCTGGGGCCTCGGCTCCCGTGAGCGAGAAGCACAGGAACGCTGCACGCGCGCCAAGGAAAGGGCCCAGCTGGGGGCTGCAAACAGCTCTTTCCTTTGGGCAGGGCCCCTCAACCTGAGCCACTCACCCCATCGTCAGAGACGGAGGAACAACAAGAGAGAATGCAGGGATGGGATGGGCCAGGGAAGGAAAAATAAATCAGGTAGAGGTGGGACCTCCCTCCCCCCAGACCATATGCCCTGCACCCCACGGAGGGGCGGCAGCACTGGAGTAGCTCCTTGCCAGTTCTCCCGACCAGCCATCCATGGCCTCCAGGGAGGGGCGGCAGCACCTGCAACACACCCTCACCGGCTCCCCTGTCCTGCTGCCCACGGTCTGGGGGGATCCCGAGGGGAGAAGCTGAGAGCACATCTACAAAGAGCACCATGCTCCTGTGCAGAGTATTTGTTCCTGCAGCAGCTGCCAGAAGAAGCACCATGAAACAGGATCCCCCTCCCCTGCTCCAGCTGCAGAACGCTCGGAGCCACAGGTGCCATGACAGCAGCCTGGCCAGAAAGCACTTTGGGAAATTAGACCCACCTGCCTCCCCGCAGCTCCCTCCCTCCCGTCCCAGCTCCCTTTGCTGTGGAGTATAAATTTAGGAGTATAAATCTGACCTCACTGGCATTGCTGACACCTACCTCTATTCAGGTTACCTGCATTCTGGCTCCATGCTGGGTATTATTACTGGGGTAATAGCCCTGTACCAATACACTTAAATTCAAGCCTGGGTTTTAGCTGGTAGTGTTCTCTACCATTGCAGATGGAAATGAACCCGAAACTGAAAAGCTGCCACAGTGACTGGAATAGGCACCATGTGGCAAATTAATAACCTCTTTCCTTCAAAATGAACTTCTCATCACTCTGAAAGTGCTCCAAAATGCACGTCAGCTGCACACTGTACAGCATCAAGCTCTGCAGCAGAGTAAGGTATTTTCCTTGTGCTACTTGGGCCAAGGACTCTGGTGCTCACCGAACAGCCTCACTTCCCCACCTAAACCGTCCTCTGACAGTCACCATGCTAAGACAGATACCCACAGAGGAAGCTATGTGGAAATCCAGCTTTCTGCCAGAGGAGCTCGGTCAGATTGTGGGAACAGGGGAGAAACAGAGGAGCTCTCACTATTATGCAGTACAGCACCATCTCCCTGGCTGCTCCCTGGTACCCAGGGCCATCTCCCTGCAAGACTGCCTCATGGAGCCAGCAGTCTGGCATCAGAGGCAAACCTACCTGTAGAGGCAGGGCATGGCATCCTCAGAAAAGTTCCCCGTTCCCGTGTGTCCAGCACACCACGTCCCCATCCTGCTGTGGGACTGTCTATGGACCAGCGGTCTAACACAAACCCTGCCTGTCCAAGCCCACACAGGGTCCAAGAGAGGTCATGTCACCGCCACACCAGCACTGGTGCAACCACTACTGGACACTTGTGCCTGGTCCTTGCCTCACTTGGAGGGGTGGTGCTAAGCTAGTGCCCAGAGAAAAGCCACAGGAACAACAAAATACCTGAAGGAGAGCTAAATGTCTTAGCTCAGTGCGGGGTAGCTGGACAGCCTGCTCCGTGTCTCTGCCGTGGTGTGGCGAGGGAGTGGGGCTGCTGGGGCAGCCCCCAGCCCCAGCTCTCCTGCCTGCCAGCGGGCAGTGCCTGCGACCTGCTGATGCCCTGGGTGTGCATTCCATGGGAAGGGGCTGGCTGCCTGCCTGCGCCCAGCCCACGCTCAGCAGGGCCTGACATGAGCCCCGAAGGCAGCGCAGATCCCGGCGGCGGTCGGGGTGATGCCTCCTGGGGACTTCTCTGAGAGGCGGCACAGGGTTTGATCAGCCACTAGGTATGGCAGACACCTCAGTCTAGATCGTATGCGTGGCTGGAACCCACAGCTGCAGACTGCAGAGCACACGCAGTCTGGGACGTGGTGCGCATTTTTAGCTGTGAGGATAATTAACCACCAAAAGCGCTCATCAAGGCCTGTGGTGAATTCGCCACTCCTGGAAATTTTTAAACCAAGCCTGAATATTTTTCTAGGAACTTTGCGAGAAGCTAATGCAGGGCAGCCCCAGGCTCTGTATTTAGCACCACCCCAAATCTTGGATCAACAGCTGGTTTTACTGTAGCTTACTTATGAGGCTCCTGATGTTTGTCTGAGGAAATAAGAGAGAAATGGGGTCAAGCTATCTACGGGACAGCCCAGGAAACACTGCATTTGGGGTTGTGCAAGGCCTGCTACTTGAACATGTGGGAGCAGAAGTCAGAGTGCTAAGCCTGAATGGAGCCCCTTCAGCACCCTCACTTCTGACTCCTTCAGGATCAAGACTGACTGTTCCCAGGAGGTTTCTCCATGGGAGAGGAGAAAGAAGGGAAGGAGAAGGCCACAGCTAGGAACAATACACAGCTGCATGAGCCTGCAGGGTCAGCATGCAGATACGAGATGTGGACAAAGCTGTGGGGTCACCTCATCTGCACAGGACACCTGTACAAGCTCGCAGGATCACCACAGATACACCAGGCACAAGGTGCAGAGGCAAAGTGCACGCTGTGTTTCTGCCCAAGACTACAGCACGTGCAGCTTAACCCCATGTGCCGAGAACAGAAGCGTTCACAAAGCACAAGTGCAGGGAGACTCCCACATCGGCTGAAAATGTTCTGTGCCGTGCCATCGGACAGCAGTGATGCCTGTGCCCAGCACTCTGTCTCCACGGTGGGACTCCAGAAGGTGCTCCATGAGGCAGGGAGTACCCCTGGAGCTCTGACTTCAAGAGTCCAAATACTCCCATTCACAGACACAGCCAGATCAGCAGTGAGAAGGAAGACACGGTGAATTGTTTCTATGGTTCATTATGTTCTCTGCTGAAGACCTACTTCTGATCACTGCTACTACCCCTGAATCTGATTCTGCCCTTCTAAGACTAGGGTGGCTGTTCTCAGAAAGCATCTCTTTATTGGTATTGGTGGGTGGACCAGGCAACCCACCCCCTTCCTGGACAAACCAGCTGCACGGTCAGAGTGGTTTTTGGCCTGTAGCTCTCCTGTTCTATCCTGTAGGACCCCATTGTCCAAAGGGAAATCCTTTGCCATCGGGAGATAATGGCTGCATGAATTCGTCCTGCTACTGCAGATGGGATATGTTTCTGACAGCAATCAGCCCCTTGGTCTTGAAGAGAGAGGCAGACTGAGCCTCAGGTCCCGCAGAGCACCCTGCTCGAGTCCAGAATGCGGCCAGGGTCTCTAAGCAGCACAGGGCCAGCACTCCCGCCTGCCTTTCAGCCTTGTTAAGATGTGCTTGGCTGCAAGCATGGTATTTCTCTGGAACCTGCTGCAGCTATGCACAGAGAGCACTACTCTCCCTCCATGCCTTGTCCTCTCATTCTGCCTACAGCACACGTCTGGGATAGCCCGGCCTTCACCCAGCCCCACATAGAGCCCACCCAGCCCAGGGCAGCACTGGTGTCCCCCAGCACTGCACGCTGTGCTAGCCATGGCCAGGTCCAGCCTGCGACAGGTTACTACACCCCTCCCATGTCCCACAGCACACCCCACGCCTGCCTCTTGTGCCCCACACTGCTCCAGCCTGTCCCCGGCCCCATACTGATGCTCACATGGGCACTAGGACTGGTGCCTTTCTCTTGTCACCCCCAGTGACACCTCCATCACCTCCCTGTGTTGCCAGCTTCCTCCACTGCCCGCGATGCAGGATATTCCCCTGGCCATACAGTGGTGCCCGACAGCTCTGCTGTCGCTGTGCAGAGCCAGCGCTGCCCACGGGCCGGGGAGCACCGCCTGGGCTTGAGGCACTCTATCTCTCTTCACCTCTGCCTTTCCCCTTGCAGGGCAGCAAGCGCGGCAGCGCAGCATGGCCTCAGCCCGCGAGGGTGTGCTGGCAGTGCCCAGGCCCAGACGGAGCTGGGTGCTCTCTAGCAGTGCAGCGCTGAACAAAAATGTAAAACTGTGGAATACCTCGCTTCAGGGCAGTGATATCAAATTGTATAGATTCAGAAAGCAACTACGCGCATTTACAGAGAAAAATCCACTAAAGGCTTTAAACACAAGGACATCAATGCTGCGCCAGGAAACCTCCGAGCTGAAATTGCCAAGGAGGCAGCAGTACCTGAGGGAAGCCTCTGGATCAGGGACCCTGGGTCTCACAAAGAATTTCAGTTTCCAAGGCCAATCAGCAGTGACACGCAGCTGGATCTGCTGTTCACTACCAAGGGAGAACCAGCTGAGGATGTGGTAAACAGTAGCAGCCTTGGCTGCAGTGACCGTCAAGTAGTAGGATCCAGGATCCTAAAGGGAGTGAGGAAGGACAGTAGCAGAGTACAGGCGCTGGGCTTCAAGCAGGACTTCAGCTTATACAGGGAACTGGTAGGTGGGAGGGATCCCATGGGAGGCAGCTCTGAAGGCCAAGGGAGCTCAGGAAATCTGGAAGGCCTTCAGGACAGCATACTTCAAGCACAAGAACAGTCCATCCCAATACTCAGGAAAACAAGGAGACATATCAGCAGATGACCTTGGCTAAGCAGGAACGCAAAAAGGCAACATATGGGAGGTGGAGGCAGAGGCAAGATACAAAGAGGGAATTTATAAACATTGCCCAGGCATGTAGTGATGGTGTCAGGCAAGTCAAAGTTCAAGTGGGGTTGAGACTTGCAAGGAAAAAAGAGGGTGCTAAGAAGAGTCTCCACCACTACATTGGTAGTAAAAGGCTAAATAAGAGCCCATTTCTGAATGCGGTGGGTGATTTAGTGACAGCAGACACAGATAAGACTGAGGCACTAAATGCTTCCTTTACTTCAGTCTTCACCAAGGTCTCCCAGGCCCCCATGCTTTTTGAAAGGGTTCAGACAGCTGCTAGACAGGGATGAAGATTGAGTCAGGATTTCTTCAGTGAACTTGATCCATATGAACCCATGGGACCCAACAGGCCGCATCAATGGATGCCGACAGAAATGGACTTACAGGGCTGCTCTTTCAAATGTGGTGGAGACCAGGGGAGATCCCTGACAACTGGATGAAAGCAAATATGGCACCCCACCTTCAAAAAAGGCCAAAAGAATGAGCTGAGGATCTACACTCTTGTCAGCCAAACTTTGGTCCCTGGGAGAATCAGGGAGGAAGTCCTCTTGGATCATGTTTTTGGCCACATGGAGGAGCCTGGGAGGGGAACAGCCAGCATGGATTAACCACCCTGTTTTCTTTCTGCAATGCAATGCTGGGATCTGAGGCTGAAGGGATGACAGCTGTGGATGACAAATGCCTTGACTTTAAGAAGGATTTTGACACCTTCTTCCACAATCCTCATATCTAAGGCAGGATGTTACTGTTTGGAGGGCTGGACAACCTGATGGGTCAAAACCAGGTTGGAGGGCTGGGCTCAGAGGATGGCAGTGCATGAGTTGTGCATTGCCTGGAGACAGGCGCCAAGTGGAGTACCACAGGGACCAGCCGCGGGACCTCTCCTGCTTAACATCTTCAGCAATGACCCAGTGCAGGCACAGACTGCGTGCTTGTTAAGGTCACAAACGACACCAGCTGGGGAGGGGGAAGCAGCTGATGTGCTGGAGGGCTGGACTGCATCCCCATCTCAACTGTTAGGCAGCAATAACCCTGGATTTGCTGCAGCAAATCCAGCCAGTCCAAGCAATAGATCCTCCCCCTTCTCTTACCCCAGTCCCAGAGAGGCTAGTTCACAATTCTCTCTCTGAACACACGCACTCCTGTCCTGTGACCATGGGGCTGGGCAAATGCAAAGCATTTGGGAGGGCTCCAGCAGCACAGTCCCCAAATCCCTGTTAATCTTATAGGCAGGGGGCTGCAGGAGTAGTTGGGTTTTCCTCAGATATCTGTGTTGCTACAAGAGGGTAGGAGCCTTGCACCAAGCCAAAGGCGTGCAGCACCCTAGCATCCCTCCAAGAGGGGAGGGCACAAACCAAGAGCTGGGCTGCAAAGGAAAACCTAATGGAGGGGAATTGAGATTTTGCTTACTAAATAAGTGAAGCAAGAGGAGGGAGAGGCAGGGAGAAGCCAGGGAGGATATGCCACTTCAATATGAGGGGACAGCCTGAACCAGAGGCTGGTGGTGCTGCTGAAGGAAGATGACAACCTGGAGATCTGGCTGGAGACTGATTCCAGGTCCAGAAACCAACAGCATCCTTAGAGGAAAAGCTGCATTTCTCTGCAGACTTGGGAGACAAGATATTTATTATAGCCAGTTGTTAATCAGCACTGCAGCCATGCCTCAGGGGAGGGGACAAAGGCACTCAAATGCTGACAGCTGCTGGGTGGGCAGTGAGCCCTTACAGACAACCCCAGCAGGATGTTTTGTACATTGGGCAGCCTCTCAATGTCTACAGAAGTTGTTTGTGACCACTATAAAAAGGCTGAGGATGTTCTCAAGTCTATATGCATGACAAATAGTGAATATTTAGAGACATGATTAGCCAGATACTGTAAACGCAGGCTTAGGAATATCATGACACTCATGTGAACGCTTGTATGTGAAAGGCATGCCAGCAGGAGAAATGTGCAAACTGAAAAACACAAAAAAATGCAAAATGTTGAAATAAAATAGAATAAAATAGCTACACTTTGGCACAATCACCATCTGTGTGCCAGGAAGGAGAATTGAGAAAGGCCTAAAGGATGACAGTCAGGGCCAAAAGGGATAGGACAGCAAATGCAAAAGGAACTGCACAGTCTAGTGGTAGCATAAGGCTGGGATATGTTGCTATTGGTTTTGCACTGAAAACCATAGAATCATAGGATAGTTTGGGTTGGAGGAGACCTTTAAAGGTCATCTAGTCCAGCCCCTCTGCAATGAGCAGGGACATCTTCAACTAGATCAGGTTGCTGATGTCAAGTCAGGAAAAGAAACTGGATGAAAGTGACAGACAAAATATATTATTCCTTTCATATAATGGATGCAAATGAAACGGCATGTGCTCCTTGGGACTCAAGAATGTATTCAGGAACCCAGGCGATGAACTGATGCTGTGTTCTGAGACTTCTTTGATAGGTATAAAAGAGGCCACTACCATGGAGGGGCTCAGGGAATACGTCTGTGGCATCTTCTGCTGAAATCACTAACTGATCATTGTAATTACATAAAAATGCAGCTGATTGCATTCAATTCCCAACTGGATTTGAATCTGTCAAGGGATGTCAAAGTCAAGAAGAAGGGCTTCTACAAGTGCATAGGTGAGAAAAGGAAGGCTAGGGATAGTGTAGGCCTACAGCTGAAGGAGACAGGGGACCTGGTGAGACAGGACACGTAAAAGACTGGCGTACTTAATGCCTTCTTTCCCTCAGTCTTTACTAGTAAGACTGGTCTTCAGGAATGCCAGGTCCCAGAGACTGGGGTGAAGTCCGGAGCAAGAAAGATGTACTGTTGGTTGAGTAGGATCAGGTCAGTGAATTCTTAAGCAAACTGGACATACATAAGTCCATGGGCCCTGATGGGATGCACTCACAAGTGCTAAGGGAGTTGACAGATGTCATTGTGAAGCCACTCTCAATAATCTTTGATCAACCGTAGTATTTGGGAGAAGTGCCTGAAGACTGCAGGAAAGTAAATGTCACTCCTATCTTCAAGAAGGGTAAGCAGGAGGACACAGGTAACTAGACCAGTCAACCTCACCTTGATATTTGGGAAGGTGATGGAGCAACTCATTCTGGAAACCACTCCCATGCACACGAAGGACAAGAAAATCATCAGAAGTAGTCAGCATGACTTCACCCAAGGGAAAATCATGCTTGATCAACTCAACTTGATAAATGACTGCTCTGGTAGATGCAGAAAAAGCAGAAGATATCATCTACCTGGACTTCAGTAAGGCCTTTGACACTGTCTCCCATAAGATCATAGACAAGCTACTGATGAATGGGCTGGATGAGCAGACAGTGAGGTGGATTGAAAACTGGATGAATGGCTCGCCCAGAGTGCTGATCAGCGGCACAAAGTCTACTTAGAGGCCAGTAGCTAGTGGTGTACCCCAGGGGTCAATACTGGGTCCCATCCTTTTTAACATCTTCATTAATGATCTGGATGATGGGGCAGAGCGTATCCTCAGCACCTTTGCTGATGACACCAAATTGGAAGGAGTGGTTGATATGCCAGAAGCTTGTGCTGCCATCCAGAGGGACTCTTGACAGCCTGGAGAAATGAACTGACAGGAATTTCACAAAGTTCAACAGGGGGAAGTGCAAAGTTCTGCACCTGGGGAGGAACAACCTGGCGTGAGAATATATGCTGAGGGCCACCCAGTTGGAAAGCAGCTTGGCGGAAAAGGTCCTGGTAGACACCAAACTGAAGATGAGACAGCAATGTGCCCTTGCTGTAAAGGTGGCGAATGGTATCCTGGGCTGCAGGAGGAGGATTGTTGCCAGCAGGCCAAGGGAAGTGATCCTGCCCCTCTACTCAGCACTGGTGAGGCCGCAGCTGGAGTGCTGGGCTCCCCAGTACAGGATAGTCATGCACATACTGGGGAGAGTCCAGTGAAGGGACACAAAAATGGTGAAGGGACTGGAGCAGCTCTCCTATGAGGAAAGGCTGAGACAGCTGGGACTGCTCAGCCTGGAGAGGAGAAGGCTCAGGGGGGATATCATCCATACATGAAAGAGGACATGAAGAGGATGGAGTCAGGCTCTTCCCAGTGGTGCCCAGTGCCAGGACCAGAGGCAATGGGCAAAGTGCAACACAGGAGGTTCCCTCTGAACATCAGGAAGCACTTTTTCACTGTGAGGGAGACCAAACTCTGGCCCAGGGAGGAGGTGGAGTCTCCATGCTTGAAGGCACTGAAAAGTCATCTGGACATGGTCCTGGGCAATGAATTCTGGATGTCCCTGCTTGAGCTGGGAAGGTTGTACTAAATTATCTCAAGAGGTCCCTCCCAAACTTGACCGTGCTGTAAGCTCCAGCCAAAGGCCCTCCTGAACCTCTCAGTTCCCCGTTTAGCTCCAGTCATTCTTTTGGAGAGCTGATCTGCTCCACAGCCCTGCACCACAGCCCTGACAGCACTGTGCAGCAGCATCTGCTACCTGCCCCTTCGTCCCTGCACGTTTGGTGAGAAGACTTTGCTTGCGTACCCTACTGCTGGGCAGAAGAGCACCTCAGAGTGCTGTGGCCAAAGCAGAGCAGAAATGGCTGACGAGGAAGAGCAGCAAGATGGCTCAGGGCTAGACAGAAAGAAACCAGAACACCAGTCTTACGGAGCTATGAGTGCTGTCAGGGAAGGAGGGTAGGTGCCAGGCAAGTGTGCCTCTCCCCACTGCACGGAGAATTGGGAGGACAAAGATGGGCACTGAGGCTTTGTTATTTCATGTCCTCCTCCCAGTCCCCCAGCGAGACAGAAGGGATGAGTGGAGCCAAGGCACCACAAAGCTCTTATGTTTCCCAGAGTTGGGGAGGGACAGAGAAGCAGAGCCCCACAGTGAGGTCCTCAGCTGCATCACCTGTAGGAGTCAAGACTTCTCCTTCCCATGGACCCATCCAGAGCGCAACACCAGAACCCCTCAAACACAGCCATCCCTTGCCCTCCCAGCCTTCCTGCTGACCTACGTACCCTGCTATACACTCCACAGTGCTGGAAAGGGATGGAGTGCTTCTCAGCAGCTTGGGCCTCCATTCCCTGGCTGTTCTCCCCACCTCCAGCGAGCCCAGTCAGCAGGCAGGGAGCTCATCTGGAGCCCTGCCCTGGCTGGATCTCTGCTACGCACATGTTACGCTGTGGCTTTGGCAAACATCTGGCTCTGGGCTCCCGCCCCTCAGAGTGACGGCTCTTGGTGGGAGAGGAGGGGAGGCTGGCGCCAGTGTGGTCAACGATCCCACGCACGGCTCCCTTTGCCTGAGTGTGTGCCAGGCGTCCTGCCCTCCCCAGCCCTGGCACGGCTGCTGACCAGCTAAAAGCAGCCAGGGAGTGGCCACGGCTGCTATTTCAGGAGCCGTCTCTGGCTCCCGGGCTGCGTCTCAGCCTCCAGCACGCTCAGGCCTCGGGGGAGAACGCGGGGTCAGGGTTCGGCCCCAGCGATTGTCCAGCACACGTGGCCGAGGCGAGGGTCAGACCCTGAGGCTTCAGGAGCGCCATGTCCGGGGGGAGCCCTTGGCGCAGCTGCAGTCACTGCCTGCTTGCACCCCTGGCTTCCTGCAGCCCGGCAGCCACAGGGCACGGGCAAGGGCTCTGGCTGGTGGCCCCGCAGCCACAGCCTAGGCATGGACAGGCCCAGGGCTGCCACAGCCATACACAGTGAGGAATGGAGACCAGGGGCAGCCCACGGCCTCCAGCACTGCTCTGGGACGGGATAAAGCCCTCAGTTTCGAGGAGGAGGGGAGCAGGACCACGGAGGGTGAGGCTCGGCAACAGGCTGCAGGATCCCAGGGGTGAACACTGTCTTTCTGGGAGCCCCAGTGCCCCTGAGCCACAGGGGCAGAGCAAGGCACAGAAAGACGAGGAGCAAGGCTCATCCACAGGCACACAAGTGTTCTTTCTGGTGCAGCAGCAGGAGGTGAAATGGGAGCTGCAGCAGGGAGCTACAGGGCACTGGGAGCCCTGCAGAACACGCAGGAGTCTGGGGGCTGAGCGGGGCCCAAAGCTGGGTCTCTGCAGAGGAAGAGTGCCGAAGGTGGGGGGTTCAAGCAGGGCAGCAACAGTGCAGGGTGGGAAGTCACAGAGTCTGGCCACAGCTTCCTGGGGGACGCTGAGGACAAGAAGGACTCCAAAACAGGGCACTGGGCTGGGTTTCGGGTGTGCAGAGCTCAGGCAGGGAGTGCTCACATACCAGGTCTACACAGCGAGATGGGGCACCGACGGTCAAGACGTGGGTGCGAGTGGTGCTCAGGGCAGCAGGAGATGGAGCATGTCACACAGGGTGACCCTGGGGGACGAGGCAGGGATGGGGAGCAGGAAGAGGCTGGAGCATCCCAAGGGCCGTGCAGGTGAGGGAGAGTACTGCCAGGGAGAGCTGCGCTGCAGGCAAAGCAGCGAGGGTCCCTGGGGGGAGCAGGCAAGAGCAGCTGGCGGCAACCAAGGGGTGTGGAGAGAACAAGAGGGAGCAGAGGCTGAGGGACGGGGTGGGGGGGTGCTGGTGGGTCGGGGCTGTGGGAGGGTGGTGCAGGGGCTGGCGCCCCGGAGGGCAGCGTGCACAGGTGTGGGGCAGTGGGCAGCCACGGAGGAGGGAGGGTGTGAGCAAGGGCTGTGGGAGGAAGAGGAGTTGTGAGGGGCCTGGGGCTGAAGCAGAGGTGAGGGAACAGGGGCAGCTGTGAGGGGGCTGGGGATGGCGGAGAGGAAGGAGGGAGCTGTGCGAGGGGCTGGGGGAGGAGCAGAGCATGGGGGAGAGGAGCGTGAGGGGCTGGGGCCTCTCGGCTGCAGTGGAAAAGCTGCTGCAGCTCCAGGGGAAATGCTACTTGAATTAATCATGGCGCTGGCTGCTGTGCCAAGCCCAGGAGGAGGCTGCTGGCAGCACAAGGAAATAACTTTCACAGGAATTTGGAACAAATGCAGCTCTTCTGGCGGTAACAACAGCAC
The DNA here is from genome assembly GCA_013398295.1 of Chionis minor. NCBI lineage: Eukaryota > Metazoa > Chordata > Aves > Charadriiformes > Chionidae > Chionis > Chionis minor. The sequence goes on from VZSF01003786.1 coordinate 48,097, forward strand.
TCACCTCCCCCACAACCTCCCCATGTACCAGCATCTCCCTCATGTCCCCACTCCTCGTGTACCCCCAGACTCTCCCACATTACTGCCTGCTCTCCCGAAGCACGATGCGTTCCCTCCCCTCACTGTTCCCCAGCAAGCTCACAGGCATCTCCCCATCTTGCCTCAGGAAGCTTGACTTCTTTTTTCTGAGGAGGGGGAGGCCTGTTTTATGTCGTGCAAAGGTCTGAAAATAGGTTAATGCTAAATCCCTTGTCCCCAGAAAACAACTGCATGTAGTAATGTCCTCCCCACCTCCCGCCACTCTCCTTGGCAGCGAAGTCGGTAAGCATTAGTCCTCTTGCTGTTCCAGTCCCCATGCACAGCTACTCCCCGTGTCTTCTCACAGCTGCCCCCTTCAGTAGCATAACCAATGCACCAGGATTATCTGTCAAGACTCTTTGAGTAACACACTATATGTGGCCTGGTCTAGCCGACAGCACTTCATGCAGGTCTTCCTATCTGGGGCACAGCCCAAGAGACTGTCCTGGTGCTGTGCATGCAACATAGCCAGCGCCACAGAATCACAAATCAGTACTCTAATTTCAAAACTCATCAGACTTGTCCTCAAAACTGCAAGATAAGACTGCAGGTTAGATGTGCTGCTGGTCAGCTTTTGACTTCTTATGTTCTTGTTCCCCAGCAATTATGTGTATGGATCTAAAGGAAATACGATTCCAAAATCACCAATATTGGATCCACGCAAGAATCAATAATGCACCATCTCATCTCATTCAAATTTCTGTCAAATCGGCCTGTGCTCACAACATGGGGTTTGCGCAGCTCTCTGTGCTTTATGCTGGCTGCCAGAGGACAGACAATACTTGATTTAGCATGAAAAGTTAGAAAGGCCCAGAAAGACAATATCTGACCATGCTTGCAGCTTGCTGGTACAAAGTCAAACATTTAAAACAAATTTAAGACAGCAGGGTGAATTTATACCAGAACAGTGCTTCACATCATGTAACTACAGCATTTGAATGTAGTCCGATGAGCCCTAAAGCTTCTATATGATCAGCTCACGGACACAGGGAGAAAGAGAGACAATCAGTCAGTGACTATCGCTTGCTCTATTTTCTGCTAGTGTTGTGTTCACTGACTCCCTGGGCTCCTTCTCCATTGGTGTTTCTCTCTCATCTCAGACTTGAACTGTGAGTTTGCTATTTCCTTTGCTTAGTGCTCGTGCAGCGTCTGCTACTGTGGGACCTGGACCATGATAAACATGAGTAATAAATAAAGAAGATGTTATGAGATCCTTTTTCTTTCTCAGGAGCTCAGGCCAGCAACCTGCTCTGCTCGTCTCTGTTCATACACCAAACACAAAGACCGACCTGGCAGAGAGGATGATGACCTGCAGCCGTTCTTCAGGTCTCTTCTGGTCACTCACATGGACTTCCCCCTTCCCCATCGTTCTGTCCTGCTCACGGAGAGCAGATGCTACCATTTGAAAACAGATGTGGTCCTCCCAGGGTTTCTTGCTTAGAAACATGGCAGCCCAATGGAGAATCAAACTCGTTCAGTTCTGTGCTGACCTTGGAGGCTGCCCTGTGTCCTGCACATCACGCCAGCAGGGCCTGCCCGTGGCCTAAGCTCTTATGACCATTACGCGGGTCTGCACCAAATACAGGCCTTGACAGAGACCCTTTAACCTCCCAGGGCAGGATGAGCCCTGATGCCTAGAAGCCACGGACAGATGGAGTCAAGCAGAAGCAATTGCACACAGGGGCTGTGGGGCAGCACACCTAACACGGGTGACCCTGTGAGACATGTTGCCGGCTGCTGGCCACTGTGGACCTTGACAGCACCTCTGAAGCCCTCTTGTTCGGGGCAGCAGGACTGCCCTGGCTGAGGGGTGGCCACACCACACAGCGGTGCTCTGAGACCTGGGCTCCCTGCCCCGGCTCTACCCGGCTCCCCGACCTGGCTCGCTCCTGCTGCGGCCCAGTGCCGAGCCGGCAGCCTGGCCAGCCTCCTTTCCCATCCTCTCACGTTTCCCGGCTCAGAGGAAGCAGCAGCAGATGTGTGAGCTGTTTGCTTTGTGCCGAGGCCACGCGGGAGTTACCTGTGCTCAGCCCAGACGCGCCGTTTCCAAACGAAACACGAGGGCTGAGCCAAGACCATCGAAATCTGGCCAAGCCCTCAGTCGCTGCCGGCCGCCAGGCCAGCACCTTCCCCTGTGCAGTACAGAGCTGGGCTGGCCCCTGTGCTACACCGGCCTCACCATCCCAGGCAACCACACACTGACCCAGCTTCCCTGTGCCGTCCCCATGGCCCTGCACTGCCCCAGCTACTCCACAGGTACTGCTCTCCCTCCTGCCTGTCCCCACACCCGCAGTCAGGACCCCAGCCGCCATCTCCGATTGCATTTCCAGAACGCCTTCCCACATGGCAAGCGGCACTGAGCAGGAAGGCACGGAGAAGGAGAGAGAGGGGGGCCTCCCTTCGGGGGCTGTCACAACCGAGACATCCCTGCACATGCCTGGAGCCTCCATGCTCACCCAGGGAAACATGGCTCCTCCACTCCCACCGTCTCCCTGAACCCACCCCCAACTCTTGACCCCTTCCCCATCTCTGTCCCCAGCCCTGGTCCTGTCCCTGTCCCCATCCCCACTCACCCGGGACAGCACGGAGCATTGCCCTGCACAGACCAAACAGAAATCTTCCCCAACCCAAATGTTTCTCCCCATCTCTCATCCACTTCTTCTGACCAGACTTCCTCTCCCAATCCCACCCTGACCCATCCCCTACCCCCTCAGATCTGCCCCATCCTAAACTTGCCCCTGCCCCATGTCTCTTCTCTATTCTATACCTGCTCCTTGCTGCCACCCCACTCCTCCTGCCCCCGACATGCTCCCCCACACTCCTACTCCCCGTGCCCTGCACCCGCCCACCCCACAAGCTCCCCTCCAGCACTCCCATCCCATACCGCCAGTCCCCTGCGCTCACACACCCTGGGCGCCCTGCAGGCTCATAGTCCCCATGCCCCAGCAGAGGCCACACAGCACAGCCACGACCGGCTCTTCTCGCCAGCTCCACTGCAGACCCCTCTGGAGGCCCTTTTCCCCAGCCAGGTGGGTGGACCTCCTCCTGTCTTGTCCCACGGGCCCAGAATTCCTGCTCCCCCTCTGCCCTCCTCCCGGCCCCATGGGCACTGCTCACCACCTGGCCCCAGAGCCCCTCGTGGCCCCAGCCAGACACCCCAGCGCCCCACAACTCCAGCAAAGAAGTGCCCCAAGCTTCACAGGCGCTTGCCCCAACAGACAACCTGGACGCTGCCCCGGTGGCAGTGCCTTGCTGCACTGCGGCACCAGCTCCCCACTGCCAGCCCCAAACCCCACGTCTGCCCATCCTGTCTCAGATGGGCTGCATCGCCTGTCTCCAGCAACCAGGGCCTGAGCTGTGATTGAAACAGCAAATGCAGGGAACACAAAATACAAATGGCATCACTGGCACATCTCGGGGTCCGCAGAACCTGCCTGAGGGGCAGCACCTCTCCAGACCTCACCTGTGACCTCTCATGACATGAAGGCTGATGCAGCTCGTGTCTCTCAGCTCAAATCCCACAGGTGCTGTCTCCACGGTAATATAACAATACCAGCTGTGCATAATTAATGCTAACGTTCACAACCAGCCTTACAAACACTGATGAACTTAGGCTAATGACCTCATCAGGCAAGAGAGATGTTAGCAGCTTGGCTACAAGCAGCTTCCTGGAGGTCTTACCCATATTCCAAACACCATTTTGAGTGTCCTGGCCCACAAGGTACCTCCACACTTGGGCAAGCAAGGTCTGGCACAGTGGGCCCCAGTTTTAGCTGAGGTCAGCACTGTGCTTTTGCACGAAGGACATCCTCAAGGTGTGCCCATAGTATCAGCGACATCACCCAGTACTCGCGTGCAGAAAGGGTGGAACAGTGCTCTGCCCCATTCATGACACACTGAGCACAGGGATCTCTTTTCCAGCGTTCCTGCTGCAACCATTGACCATCGAAGCCATGACAACTGCACCAAACAGCCTTCCGCAGCAAGTCCCCCATCCCAAGCATCTCATAGCCCTGGCCCTGCCCTCCGCAAGCTCAGCTCCTGACAGTTGTACCTACCTGTAAGAAGCAGGTCCCAACAGGGCTGTTCTCCTTCAGGGAAACATTGTAGAAATTACTCCTGAACACTGGCTCATTGTCATTGACATCCTGCAGGGCCACACGCACCACAGCTGAAGAAGAGAGAGCAGGGGTTCCCCTGTCTGTGGCCAGCACAGTCAGCTGAGGCTGAGGATCCTTCTCATAATCCAGGGGGGCCGCGGTGGTGATGATACCTGTGGCAGGGTCAATGGCAAACCAGCTGGAGTGGGTGTCATGGCCATGCATGATACTGTACCGCACCTCCCCATTGGGACCCTGGTCCTTGTCACGAGCTGTCACCTGCAGGACAAAGCTGCCCGGGTACACAACCTCTGGGATGCTTTGTTTGTACTCCTGCTGGTCAAAGAGTGGAGGGTTGTCATTGATATCCATCACCTGCAGCACAAAGGCTGATTCTGCCCGGAGTGGGGGTGTTCCTGAGTCAGTAGCTGTCACTCGCAAATCATAGGAGTCTCTTTCTTCCCTATCCAGAAGCTGGTCCACACAGATCAAGTAGATGATGTTGTCCTTGGTAGTGAGGGCAAACTTACCATCTCCTCCCTCCAGCGTGACATTGACATTGGAGTACTCACCATAGTCTGGGTCAGAAACAGAGATGCGTGCCACATACTGGCCGGGCTGGGCTCCCTCAGAGATCTGAGGGGAGCCATCTTCACTCAGGAAGATGATAGTCATGGTGGGCTGGTTGTCATTGTAGTCACGCACATGAATAGTGACAAAGGCTGTGGTGACCTCAGGATGGACAGCCTTATCCCGTGCCTGCACCACCAGCTCATGCACCTTCCTTACTTCATAGTCTAGACCCTTGTTGAGCTTGATTACTCCAGTCCGGGAGTCAATGGTAAAGTACTGGTCAGGATCGCTCTGCCGCCGATTGATCTCATAAATCACATCCCCATTGTCACCTTCATCTGCGTCAGAGGCAAAGACCTGCAGGATGCTGCTGCCAGGTTTCAAATTCTCTGAGATGAGAGTATGATAGCGGCTCTGGTTGAAGCTAGGAGCATTGTCATTGATGTCCTGGATGGACACATCCAGGGTCATCTGGGTGCTCCGAGGAGGAGAGCCACCATCATAGGCCTCCAACAGCAGAGAGTATGACGAACGGTTCTCCCGATCCAAGACACTGTTGACGACCAGGTCCAAATACAGGACCCCATTGGGTCCTCGACGTGTTTCCAGACGGAAAGCCTGCCCCGCATTCTCTCCCTTAATCACATAGCCTTGCGTATTGAGTAGGCCACTGTCAGCATCAAAGGCCGGGTCCAAGGGAAATCTGCTGCCAATGGGTGTGTGCTCTGGGATCTGGAAGGTGCTATGCTGTTTGGGAAATGCTGGAGCATGGTCATTGATGTCATTCACTTGGATGTTCACTTCTACTGTGATGCCTTCTGGGGTAACAGCAATGAAGCTGTAGTGGTCCCGAGTCTCTCGGTCCAGGACACGAGCTGTTTTGATGATACCAGTGTTCTCATCTATCCCCAAGTCAGTGGTAACACCACTGCCCTCCTGTGCTGAGATGAAATACATGTAAGCACTTGTTCCAGGGGGCAGGCCAGCACTGATGTCCCCGATGATGGTACCAGCTGGCTGCTCCTCATCTATTTGTAGATCCAGGGTGCCCAGGACAGCAGAGCCCTTCCCTGCTCTCAGGCCCCCAAGAATTAGCAGCTCCAGCAGAAGCACGGCTGACCCCTTCATCTGCTCCATTGCTAGTGACTTGCAGAGCAGAGGGTGACTCGATCCTTGCAGTGCGAGCTTTAATCCTGCATGGAATGCAAACCAGAGGATGCTGGTTAAGAGGGAGCAGCAAAGGAAAGACAGAAAAAAACCCACATGGAGAAGGAAGGCCTGCCACGTACGTGCTGCAGATTGCTCTGTATCACCTATCCCTCAGCAGGAGTGAAGGTGAAAATGTGTCAGAGCAGAGGGTGCCCAGAATGAAGGCCTGGGACAGCACCTGAACTCAGCCAAGCAGGTCACACCTGACAGTGTGCTGAGGGTAGCAGCTCGTACCCCACCACATAGGCTGTTTCCTACATAGTCAAGCATTCTTCGCAGCCCCCCGCCCTCCTGGCAACACCGGAGCCAGCTGTCCTAGAGCAGAGTGTTCCTGTGCCTTTAACAGCTGAATGCTTCCTGTGAGGCTGAGAGAGGCTGTCTGCAAGAAGACGGAGATTTTTGGACAAACAGCAGCCTAGCACCTCTCCACCCTGGTCTAAAATTGGGAGCTCAACAAGTGACCATGTTGAGTTCCCCCCACACCCTGCCCCCCGTAGCCTGCCTTTCGGGACCACAGGGACAGAGGTGCCAAAAAACCCATGATGTGCAAATCTGGTGGCCCTGGGAGGGAGCAAAAGAACTGGAGCAGGCTTACATCCAGTGAACAATAAATCAGAATGGCTGTATTGCAAAGGATGTACCCACAGCTGGGAAGGCCCAGGATAAAATCAGACAGGACTCATTGTTTGGCCTGGCAGAGGGATCTGTGGATGCCCCAAGCTGGTACCATGGAGGGTGGTGGCAGTACAGTAGGAACGCAGCAACTCCCTCTGAACTGCCAGCTGCTCTGGCTCCTTCCCGGTCCCACACCCTCCACTGCTCACTCTCCTCCTTTGTCTCCTTCTCACTGCTCCTTGCTCGTTCTGGCTCCTTCACTCCATTTCCCCCTGCCGTAGCTTCATTTCACTGCAGCAGTGGGGGAGGGACGAGCAGGGAGGAGCAACTCCCTGCAGCAACACCACTGCTGGACACACTGGACATGCTGCCAGTGCCCAAAGGCTGTTAGCCCCCCAGGGCTCTGCCCACCCTCCCTGTGAATTACCCGGAGAAACTCAGCAGTCAAGGAGCTTGTGAAGAACACCAGCCCCAGAGCTGCTTTCAGCCCCCGGTAAACGAGGCTTAGTGGTCTGCAGGGATGGCGGCAGCATGAGCTCACACTTGGACTCTCTTGAAAGCATTTGCTGCTGGTCCCATAACCACACTCAGGAGCCGCTCATGTCAGACGCAGGACTGCAGGAACCTCCTGTCTTGGGGGATGGAGGTGGCTGACATTGCCTAGTTTTGGGGACTAAGAATGTCAGCCCTTAATCTAAAGAACCCTACAGCAGTGTTAACCCTTTCCAGGGGATGTAGGATGATTATTCCCGGGTCCTCTTTCCAACATTGGATCAGCTGTTTAGATTGGTTGTCCCTCTGGAAGTCCCGGGTTAGTGACACAAAGAAAAATTTTAAAAAGTGTTTTCTACATATAAAGAAGTGTTTGTTTACTTCAGTGGGCATCCAGTGTCTGAGGTCTCTGACAAGTAAATCTACACAGTCTTCTTGCAGCTAGCAAGTATGAATCCTCATTATCTCTCAGGAGCAGAAGTCATAAGAAGTTACTTTTATCCCTGTGGGCTCCTAGCCGGGGATCTGCACTAACCCAGTAGTCCTAGACAGGTCTATCTCTCTGTCTCTGTTAGGGCTACTTAAATTTCCCCAGCTGGAGGGGTAACTGCATACATCCAGAACATGCTGTGCTGGGGGAATGGGGTCCAAGTTCACTTCTGTGATGAAAATGTGCACTACCCTGTGACCCAGCTGCTCAGGTCATGGGAAGGTACAGGGCAGAGGGTTTAAAGCCTTAGCAGTACGTTAGACAAAAACTAAATAAAAAGGAGAGTAGAAAACCAGGTAGAGCGATAAGGCTCCCTGGGGAAACCTCAGTGGCTAAGGACAGGATGAAGCTGAAAGGTCTTGGGTAATGCCTGGAACAGATCAGGGCACAGATATCGGGGAAAAAAACACCTGGTTTGATTAGTGATGTGGCTCTTGAGAAGCAGAAGGCTTTATGGGCTACTGGTGGGGAGGACAGAAAGCTGAAAAGTGAATCTGGGGAGTGTGAAGAGCAGCTGAGAGCACTGGGGCAACCAAGGAACAGAAATTAGGGTCCTTGGGGCGGGGAACTGGTGATGGAAGTCTGCGCAAAGTTCTCCCTTTCCATCCTCCCTGGATACAAGTGAGTAGTTTCAGAGCCTAACTGCCTCTTGGGCAAGAGACGCAACTTCCAGGTTGCACTAGCCCAGGACGGGCAGCAGGCCACGCATGGTACGAGCAGCCCTCTGTTCCTGTGAAGTTTGCAGGCTTGGGTCATAGAGGAAGACAGCGGTGACCTCAGTGGATGCAGAGTCACCAAATCTGAACAGCTGCTTCCAATTAGCAGATAGCTCAGCGGTGGGGGCTGGCTCCACTGGTCCAGGTTCAGCCTGTGTAACGTGAGCCAGACTGCCCTGCTCCCTCGCTGGCCCTCCCGCCATCGGGCACTGAGTTCCCTGGTAAAAAATGGCAGCAGAAGCCTCCGAAGAAAACTGCTAGCATGAGAATCTGTCCAGAGAGACACTTGGAGGTCCAGAGCCATAGTAAGGAGGTTGACAGGAAGGGCAGCTAAAATGGAGTGAGCTGCAATACACATAAGCATCTCCAAGCCGAGGGCTGATAGGCCAGGGCACCAGGAGAGCCCAGCCTACACGTAGCCATAATAAGTCACATTTCAAAAAAAAAAAAGATATGGAATTACAGAGGGACCACTGCACGCATTGCTGCCTGACAGTGGCACCTCACATCTCAGGTCAGCCACGAGGAAGGGGAAACAGGCCCACAGTGGCCCCAGCAGAGAAGCTGGAAAGATGGCACCGGCACCCACTGTGCACGCCACAAACAGATGTCAGAGTGCTTGCTGTGCAAAAGCTCCATCAAAGCTGCAGATGCTGCCGATGCCATACCCAAAGTCTCACATGAGAGGCCATGACTCATGTAATGATGTTTTTGAGACTCCAGTCCAGATGAGGAAGGATTCAGAAGCCCACTGAATCTTTGCTGAGCGCCAGTCACTGACCTGGAATATACTTTTCTCTTCTACATTCACACGGATCTCTCTCTCTCAAGAGCTTGAGGTTATCTGCCCTCAGAACCAGACACAGCCCAGGCTTGCCTGCAGCGCGGCCTTAGGCTAACAACTCACTTTCAGCCTCCACTTAGTCTGCCACTACCTACAGGCACCTTCATGTCTCCTGGCGCTCCTGCCACCTCCCACCCGCACTCTTGTTGCTCACTCCCAGCCTGGCCACGCAGCCTCGTGTCCCTCTGACATCAGCTCCGAGCCGTGACCAGCGGTGGTGTCCACCCTCTCGAGAGGATGCAGTCGAGCTCCACTGCATATCCCCGCGCATCCCATTTCTGTGCCACACCAGGGCTTCCTGCAGGCTGCCCTGTCTCTGGAAACACTTCACCCACAGAGGAAGCTCTAATAACGTTTCCTCACGCATTAGCCAGTTCCCACAACCCCAGCGCACACGCACCTCGGCGCTGACCCGGCCCCGCCACCCTGCATGTCCCCGCAGAGCTGCTGCAGGCCCTTCCCCGCTGCCCCTCCGCCGCCGCCCGGGCTGTCGGGGTTCTCTCCCCCTCGGAGCCCCCGGGCGTCCCGGCCCCCCCCGGCTCCTGGGGCTCCCCGCCCCGCTCGGGGCTTCCCCGCCGTCGGGCCCCCCGCCCGCGGGTGCTCCCTGCCCCCGGGCGCCGCCCCGTCCCC
>VZSF01003786.1:58645-76534 GCA_013398295.1 Chionis minor
GTAGAGAGGGGTGGGGAGGAAGCAACGGGGCAGCCCGGGGAAAGGGGAAGGGGCAGGCAGGGTGGTGGGACGGGGCCAGGCGGGAGATGGAGGGAGGCAGTGGGTGACACTGGGGGCACGTGGGGACACGGTGGCCGAGGCACCTCTGCTCTCTACCACAGTTCCCGCCTAAGCACTGAGCCCGGAGTCCGAGGACCTGTAACCCGCCAGCATCTCGACTCACATCAGGGCTTCTAACGCCTGGGCTGGAAGGCGCCCGTGCGGTGCCGTGCCCACACATGGAGAGAGCTGGGCCCCACCAGTCTACATCGCGACAAAGCAGGGCTCTGGGGAGCGACCTCTGCCTTCTCACCCGCGGCTGGCTGCCTGGCCCAGCTCGGCCACTCGGGCCGTTCCTCTCTGCTCCAGACAGGCCAGGTCGGTCACAGCGGTATCGGTGTCTCTGTTGGGAGCCACTCCGCCTCCAGGCCAATAATCCCTACTGGGCCTTTTTTTATATCTTAGTAGAGAAACTGCCGTTGACTGTGATGGTCCATTGCTAAGATCATGTGCCACACCTCAGCCTGCTTCATCGGGAAAATGTCTAGGTTCTTTCATCACTGACAATCAATTCAAACAGAGAATATGGACCAGCAGACTAATTTCATAGAGAAGGAACCCTTCAAGATTTGCATGTCTGCATCCCTTCCCGAATACCACATAGGCTGAGCTGTACTTAGAAATAAAAAATAATTCTGGATTACTTTTACTGATCTAAAGGTACTCTGGAGAAACCAAATCCTTTTGATGCTGAGAAGGACATCTTAAAATTCTTATCATAAATTCACCACGCTATAATATATTCGGTTTATTTCCTCCTACATCTATCTTCAGAAGGTCACAAGAAGGCAGGAAAAAAGTTCAGAAGGGGAGAGTGAGGATGATAAAGGTCCAGACCAGCTTCAGTGCAGGGAACAATTTAGTCTCCGTTCTGGAAAGAAGGCAAACGAGGGAAATGGGCAAGAGGACAATGAAATCATGAGTGGTCTGTGGAGGGTGATTTTGTTCAGCTCCGTGGAGCTGATTTTGTTCACTGTATCTTCCAGTATAAAACAGGCGTGAAATGAGGCCAAGATGAAAGCAAACAAAAGAAGGTGGTACTTCATGTGAGGGGCTGTGGACCTGGGGAACTTCTTGCTGCAGAATGCTGTGGATGCTCGAAATTTACATTGTCCCAAGAGCTGCTCCGATTAGTTCACAGAATAGAAATCCTTCGAGGGCTCCTGAGTAGAGGAAACCACCTCCAGCTCATGTGAGCCCCAAAGAGTTGGGTCTGGACGTGTACTTCGGTGAAATATTGTGTCTGCTTCTCCTGTTCTTCTGCACCTTCCTAAGCATCCGCTCATAGCCACTGTTGGAGCCTGGGCCTGGGGTGGAGGGGGTCTTGAGCTGACTCCCAGTGAGATCGTCCTTGTGTCCACAAGATCTTGTGTCTGTTCCAGTTTTAACAATGCTATTTCAGTGTTCATTTAGCCATCGTGTCTTTATTTCTCTTTATTTTTGTCTACAATTTTTTCTTACATTAACTTCCTCCCAGATATTTTCAGAAACAGCAGTTTGTCATTCAGTGGCTCTTCTTCTAAATGAAACAAACCGCGTGCTCGTATGCCGATTTCATGATCAGCTATCCATTGCTGTTATCCCAGTTGCCCTTCCGCACATATGTCTTCTAGTTTAAATTACTGTCTTTTTAATATAGCACATCAGAATTCCCACTGTGTTCTGAAGAAATGTCATCTGCACCTTATAGAAAAGCATTTAAGGGAAGGCTTCCTTTCTCTACCGGAAATGTCTTGCTTGTTGTACTTAGGGATGACATTTGCTTTTTCATAGTTGCATCATCTTGTTCCAGGGGAGGTTTAGGTTGGATATTAGGAAAAACTTCTTTACCAAAAGGGTCATCAAGCATTGGAACAGGCTGCCCAGGGAAGTGGTGGAATTACCGTACCTGGACAGGTAGACATGGTGCTGAGGGACATGGGTTAGGGGTGGTTTTGGCATAGGTTTATGGTTGGACTCGATGATCTTGAAGGTCTCTTCCAACCCAAGTGATTCTATGATACTATCTTACTAATGTACATGTGACTCACACACAGGTATTCTTCCTCTTCTGTGGTTTTTAACTAGGGTCATTTCCAGCTTATGGCCAAGTATTTTCTAATACATTGCTAAGACCAAGATCTACAATGTGATTTAGGCATGTCACAACAACCTCATGCAGTGCTACAGGCTTTGGGAAGAGCGGCTGGGATGCTGCCTGGCAGAACAGGAGCTGGGGCTGTTGGTCAACAGCTGTCTGAATATGAGCCGGCAGTGTGCCCAGGTGGCCAAGAAGACCAGTAGCATCCTGGCTTGTATCAGGAATAGTGTGGCCAGCAGGACTAGGGAAGTGATCATCCCCCTGTACTTTGCACCGGTGATGCCCCACCTTGAGATTTGTGTTGTTTTGGACCCCTCACTAGACGAAAGACACTGAGGTGCTGGAGCCCATCCAATGAAGAGCAAGAAAACTAGAACACAAGTCTTATGAGGAGCATCTGAGGGAACTGTTTAGTCTGTAGAAAAGGAAGCTGAGGGGAGACCTTGTCACTCTCTACAACTATGTGAAGGAGGTTGTAGCGAGGTGGGGGTCAGTCTCTTTTTCTAGGTTGCAAGTGATAGGACAAAAGAAGATGGCCTCAAGCCGCACCAGGGGAGGTTTAGATTGGATATTTGGAAAAATTTCTTCACTGAAAGGGTTATCAAGCATTGGAATAGGCTGCCCAGGGAAGTGGTTGAGTCACCATCCCTGAAGGTATTTAAAGGACATGTAGCTGCGGTGCTAAGGGACATGGTTTAGTGGTGGGCTTGGCAGCGTTACGTTTACAGTTGGACTCAATGATCTTAAAGGTCTTTTCCAACCTAAACGGTTCTATGACTCTATGATTCCCAGATTCTACTCAACTTTTTTGCCTCAGTCTTCACAGGCAATATCTCTTCCCAAACCTCTCGATTGGATGGACCTCAAGGTAGGGACTCGGGGAGCAAAGTCTCTCCCAGTGTAAGAGAAGATCAGGTTTGAGACCACCTAAGGAACCTGAACATACAGAAGTCTATAGGACCCGATGAGATGCATTCCAGAGTCCTGAGGGAACTGGCTGATGTAGTTGCCAAGCCACTCTCAATGATATTTGAAAAGTCATGGCAGTCAGGTGAAGTCTCAGGTGATGGGAGAAAGGGAAACATTGCACCCATTTTTAAAAAGGGTAGAAAAGAAAACCCTGGGAACTACCGACCTGTCAGCCTTACCTCTGTGCCTCGGAAGATTGTGGAACAGGTCCTCCTAGAAGCTGCGTTAAGGCAGATGGATGACAGGGAGGTGATCTGAGACAGTAGCATGGCTTCACCCAGGCCAAATCTTGCCTGACCAACCTAATGGCCTTCTATGATGGAGTGACTACGTCAGTGGACAAGGGAAGATCTACTGATGTCATCTGCCTGGACTTCCATAAGGCCTTTGTCACGGTCCCCCTGAACATAGTTCTCTCTAAATTGTAGAGATACGGATTTGATGGATGGACTGTTTGGAGGCTGAGGAACTGGTTGGATGGTCACATCCAGAGAGTAGTGGTCAACAGCTCAATGTCCAGATGGACATCAGTGATGACCCAAGCGGTGTCCCTCAGGGGTTCATATTAGGACCAGTACAGTTTAATATCTTCATCAACAACATAGGCAGTGGGATCGAGTGCACCCTCAGCAAACTTGCAGATGACACCAAGCTGAGTGGTGTGGTCGACACACCTGAAGGACAGGATGCCATTCGGGGGACCTAGACAAGCTCAAGAAGCTCAAGCACCTTCATGAGGTTCAACAAAGCCAAGTGCAAGGTCCTGCACCTGGGTCAGGGCAAGCCCTGGTATCAATACAGGCTGGGGGATGAAGGGATGGAGACCAGCCCTGCCGGTAAGGACTTGGGAGTACTGGTGGGTGAAAAGCTGGACATAAGCTGACAATCTGTGCTCACAGCCCAGAAAGCCAATCGTGTCTTGGGCTGCATCAAAAGAGGCGTGGCCAGCAGGTTGAAGGAGGTGATTCTGTGCCTCTACTCTGCTCTGGAGAGACCCCACTGGGATCACAGCATCCAACTCTGGAGTCCTCAGCACAGGAAAGACATGGACTTGTTGGAGCGGGTCCAGAGGAAGGCCACAAAGATGATCAGAGGGAACATCTCTCTTACAAGGACAGGCTGAGAGAGTTGGGGTTGTTCAGCCTGCAGAAGAGAAGGCTCTGGGGAGACCTTATTGTGGCCTTTCAGTACTTAAAGGGGCCTTATAAGAAAGATGAGGACAAACTTTTTAGCAGGGCCTGTTGCAATAGGACAGGTGGTAACATTTTTAAACCAAAGAAGAGTCAATTCAGACTAGATATAAGGAAGATTGTTTTTTTATGATGAGCGTGGTGAAACACTGGAACAGGTTGCCTAGAGAGGTGGGAGATGCCCTGTGCCTGGATACATTCAAGGTCAGGCTGGATGGAGCTCTGAGCAACCTGATATAGTTGAGGATGTCCCTGCTCGTTGCANTATTGTGGCCTTTCAGTACTTAAAGGGGCCTTATAAGAAAGATGAGGACAAACTTTTTAGCAGGGCCTGTTGCAATAGGACAGGTGGTAACATTTTTAAACCAAAGAAGAGTCAATTCAGACTAGATATAAGGAAGAATTGTTTTTTTATGATGAGCGTGGTGAAACACTGGAACAGGTTGCCTAGAGAGGTGGGAGATGCCCTGTGCCTGGATACATTCAAGGTCAGGCTGGATGGAGCTCTGAGCAACCTGATATAGTTGAGGATGTCCCTGCTCGTTGCAGGGGAAAGTTGCACTAGATGGCCTTTAAAGGTCTTCTTTAAATGTCTTTTCCAACCCAAACCATTCTATGGTTCTATGATTCTGACATTACGCTAACTGTTAAGAAAAGCAAAGAAGAACTCAGAGAACCATCAGTTTGTCAGGATCACCTCTATACCCAGAAAACTCATGGATCATATTTTCTCAGAATCCATTTCTGAACATATGGAGAGCAAGGACGCAATCAGGAACAGAGCATAGATTTAGAAAGCACAAATCGTGCTTGACCAGCCTGATTAACTTCTCTCACAAAATGACTGGCTATATGGATGAAGGGAAAGAAGTGGATGCAAAGTGTCTTGACAGCCTTGACAGTGGGTCCCACAGAATTTTCATTTATAACCTGAGGAGGTATAGGCTGAAGGAATGGAGCATTAGGTGGGCTGAAAACTGCATCTCTGGGCTTAAAGGGTAGTGGTCAATGAATCAATATGAGGTTGATGCCTGGCAGCAACAAAGTACACCAAGCATTGATTTGAGAGCCAATATTGTTCAGTGTCAGTTAGTGTTAGCGCAGGTTTGCAGATGTGTCTGCTGATATGTTGCATGGCAGAACTTTGGTCCAGAGAGATGTCTAGAAAGAGAGAGAGTTGGATCAGCAGAAACCTCATGAAGTTCAATAAGGAGAAGTACAAAGGTCTGCACTTGAGGCAGAATAAGCCCATAATTGGTTATGGGAACCAGCTGGCTGAGTTGTAGTCCTGCTGAAAAGAACATGGAGGTAGGGATGGACACTGAGTTCTAAGAGTCAATAGTATGCTGTCATTGCACATAAGGCAAATAACTTACTGGACTACATTAGTACTTCACTTTACTGACAAACAAAGAGGGATTGGTAGAGGACGTTAAGGTTGGGAGCAGCCTTGGCTGCAGTGACCATGAGAAGACAGAGTTCAGGATTATGAGTAGTGAGCATAAAGACAAGTAGGGTGGCAACCTTGGACTTCAGGAGGGCTAACTTTGATCTCTTCACGAAACTGCTTGGAGAAATCCCATGGGTTAGGGCTCTAGAGAGCTGGTTGATTTTCAAGTATCACTTCCTCCAAGCTCAGGATCGGTGCATCCCTGAGAGCAAGAAATCTGGCAGAGGAAGCAGGAGACCTGCATGGTTGAGCAGGGGGCTCCTGAGTGGAAAGCTCAAGTGGAAAAAGGAAGTTTACAGTATGTGGAAAAAGGGACTGACCACTTGGGAAGAATACAAGAATGCCGTCAAGGTACGCAGGGATGAAATGAGGAAAGCTAAGGCCTCCTTGGAATTAAATCTGGCAAGGGATGTCAAGGTCAAGAGGAAGGGGTTCTTCAAGTACATAGGAAGCAAAAGAAAAACTAGAGAGAATGTGGGCCCGCTGTTGAATGAGACAGGTGCCATGGTGACAGATGATGCAGAGAAAACGGAGTTACTGAATGTCGTCTTTGATTCAGTCTTCACTGCTCAGGCCAGCCCTCAGGAGACCCAGACTTCACAGGTAACAGAGAAAGTCTGGAGCAGGGAAGACTCTCCCTTGGCTGAGGAGGATCAAGTTAGAGATCAGCTAAGTAAACTGGACATCCAGAAGTCCATGGGTCCTGATGGGATGCACACGCAAATGCCAAGGGATCTGGCAGAAGTCATTGCTGGGCCGCTCTGCATCATCTTTGAAAGGTCCTGGGGAACAGGTGAGGTGCCTGAGGACTGGAGGAAAGCCAATGTCACTCCAGTCTTCAAAAAGGGCAAGAAGGAAGATCCAGGAAACTACAGGCCAGTCAGCCTCACCTCCACTCCTAGAAAGATGATGGAACGGGTCATTCTGGGCGCCATCTCCAAGCATCTGGAGGAAAAGAAGGTTAACAGAAGTAGTCAACATAGATTCACCAAGGGGGTGTCATGTCTGACTAATCTGATAGCCTTCTACAATGGCATGGCAAGATGGACAGATGAGGGGAGGGCAGTGCATGTTGTCTACCTTCACTTTAGCAAGGCTTTTGACACCGTGTCCCACAGCATCCTCATAGGCAAGCAAGCTCAGGAAGTGTGGGTTAGATGCATGGACAGAGCGATGGGTTGAAAACTGGCTGGCAGGAAGAGCTCAGAGGGTTGTGATCAGTGGGGCAGAGTCTAGTTGGAGGCCTGTGACTAGTGGTGTTCCCCAGGGGTCAGTGCTGGGTCCAGTCCTGTTCAATGTATTCATCAATGACCTGAATAAAAGGATGGAGTGTACCATCAGCAAGTTTGCTGATGACACGAAACTGGGAGGGGTGGCTGACACCCCGGAAGGCCGACCTGCCATTCAGCATGATTTGGACAGGCTGGAGAGCTGGGCAGAGAGAAACCGTATGAAATTCAACAAAACTAAGTGTAGGGTCCTGCACCTGGGGAGGAATAACCCCACACACCAGCACAAGTTAGGGCTGACCTGCTGGAAAGCAGCTGTGCAGAGAGGGACCTGGGAGTCCTGGTGGCCAACAGGATGCCCGTGAGCCAGCAATGTGCCCTTGTGGCCAAGAAGGCCAGTGGCATCCTGGGGGGCATCAAGAAGAGTGTGGCCAGCAGGTGGAGGGAGGTCATGCTCCCCTTGTACTCTACCTTGGTAAGGCCGCATCTGGAGTCCTGTGTCCAGTGCTGGGCTCCCCAGTTTAAGAAAGACAGGGAACTGCTGGAGAGGGGACAGTGAAGGGCCACAAAGATGATGAGGGGGCTGGAACATCTTTCTGATGAGGAAAGGCTGAGGGAGTTGGGTCTTTTTTGTCTGGAGAAGAGAAGATTGAGGAGGGGTCTCATCAGTGCTTATAAATACTTAAAGAGAGGGTGCCAGGCTTTTTCCAGTGGTGCCCAGTGACAGCACAAGAAGCAATGGGCACAACCTTGAATTAAGATAGGAAGATCCATCTGAACATGAAGAGGAACTTCTTGCCTGTGAGGGTGGCAGAGCTCTGGAAGAGGCTGCCCTGAGAGGTGGTGGAGTCTCCGACTCTGGAGACATTCCAAACCCACCTGGACGCCATCCTGTGCAACCTGCTCTAGGTGGACCTGCTCTGGCAGGAGGTTGGACTAGACGATCTCCAGAGGTCCCTGCCAACCCCTGACATTCTGTGGTTCTATGATTAGGAGAAGGGTGAGCAGCAGATCAAGGGAAGTAATTATTCCTCTTGACCTGGAAGGTGGGGAAGCCACACCTGGAATCCTATGTACATTTTTGGCTCCCTCTGTTCATGAGGAACATGGAAAAACTGTAGCAGATAGGTTGGGGCCTGGCACATACGATTGGTTTATAAAGAGAGACTGAAGAAGCTGGGCTTGCTCAGTCTGGTGTTGAGTAGGCTAAGGAGCTTTTTAACGGCACCCTACTGATACTTGAAGGACAGGTTAAAAAGATGATGGAACCAAATGCTTCTTTGTTGTAGCAGACAACAGCCACAATTACAGCTTGAGAGATTCAGAGTCAACATTAGGGAAAGTTTTTTCACCAGGAGAGTAATTTAGCACTGGGAAAAGCTATTCACAGAGGCTGTGAATCTTGGCTTCTTGCAAGTTTTCAAGGCTGATCTAACCTGGTATTGTTGACAATCTGCCTTCAAATGAGAGAATGGACTATGCATCTCTGGACACCCCTTTTAACCATGAAGGGCTGTCTACTATGAATCTATAAATTTCATTCCATTTCTGTTATGCTACTCAATAATAGCTTTTTGCTTTTATGATGTTCTGGTCACCCTCTGTACTCACAATGCCTCTTTACTTTGTGTCACTGATCACCCTGATCAGTATACTTTGTTTTTCTGAGATCTTTACTGAAAAAGAATAAATAGATGAGCTCCAAAACTGATCCTTGAAAAGACTGTGCATTTCTTCAAGAATAAAGGTTCTGATTTACTGCTAATCCCTTTCTTTGCCAATCTTTGACATCTTATAGTTTTCATATTAATTTCTGTCTTCTCTATTTGAAGAAATAATTTCTCATTTGTTACTGTAGCACTGTAGTTCAGATAGTCTGATCAACTTTTTTTCCTGGCCCTCCAAAAATCACTTACAAAGAAAGTTGTCTAATGTGCTAGCCTGGCACGATTTGGCAAACGCTGCGTTTGATCACATTTGCCATTTATTTTCATGTTTTCAAATTATCATTTCCCTTTAAAATATGCTTTGAAGCCTTTATACTACTGCAATCAGTCTGCATTGTCCTAAGTCATTCACTTCACTCCTCCTTGCTTCAGTATCTGTGACGTTTCTTATTCTTCAGCCCAAAGGCGTTACCCCAGATCATTAAACAACCCTCCTCTCAGACCTGCAATTTGTACACAAGTGCTGCCTCTACTTAGGCATGGAAATTAGTGGATTCCTTTTGGTCTCCTAGTAAATTCTAGTTTACTATATATTCTTGGAGCCCCTTGGCAAGAGAGGGAAGAACAGATCCATATTATGTGCTTGGATGTTCAGACAGTCTTTCTAATATGCAAATATCTTTGGAGCTGTACGTGGACTGGTAGAAAAACTTAAGTCAAGCTATGTAAGTAAGTAAGAGCAACTGAGACACAGAAGCAAGAGCAGAACTATGCTATTCAACTACTCAGGGCAGAAGGTTACTGGTAGTAGTAAAGTTTGGGACAGGACTTCAAGGCTCCCAGCTGTGTCATGCCTTTAGATAGAATTCTTAATGATATGAAGACTACAGTACGGAGAAGGGAGCAAAATTTGAAGATGACTGAGTTCTTTGGATTAATCAGTGCTTTGATGAACTTCATAAATTGAAGTAACACAGGAGCTGGTGAAATATGGCAAACTGGAGTCACTAGTGACCAATGCATAGCTGGAAGGCAGCACAGAAAACACGCTCACTGCATGCTTTGTGTTTCCCTAGATCTACAGGCAAATACTGCAATGTAATGGGATGTTGTGCTATCTTTCATGTTGCTATTCTGTCACCTCAGCGACCCTGATTCTAGAGTCATGCACATCCCCACCCAGACTGGTGTTTGCATGTTCCCATCCTCAGCCATGGCAGGTGGGAAGTGGCCTGGCAGTTTATCACCTTCCTGCTAGATGGCATCTTGCTCCTGAACCGGATAGGAGCAATCTGGCAGGTAGCCCAGCAGGACTAAGTTGCTCAGAGGCTTCCACTCTTGCAGGCTGGAGTCTGGCTCAAAAGTCCCAAACAGGAAATCCTTCTAGGATGTGCTTGGGCTCTGATTCCCGGATGTTCACAGCAAGCAAAGGCTTCCTGTATTCAGAATGGAGGTTAAAAATAAAAGAAGGCAGGCACCTGCTAGGAACATATACGTGGCCAGGGCTGGGGTGAGGGAAGTGAGGGGACAAGACTCAGTTTTTTCTTGTGAGATCCCAAGTTTGCCTCTGCCGTTTAGAATGCCCTTGAAATCCACGAAATACAGTGAAAGGGTTGCAAGATCATTTCAGCTAGCAAATGGAGCTGGTACTTCAGTGTTGCTACTCTAACTTCACAGCCTGGTCAAAAGAAAGTGGTGGTAGTGTACTGCTGCTGGATGTAACCTGACTAGAGAGCTTTGAACGTTACAGTGGAAGAGTTCTTCTGCATCTCCTGCTTGTCTTAATGGAACCAAAGCTCCTGTCACATAATTTTTTTACAACAGGCATATTTCTGTGCCATAGGGTTTGTTCATGAGCAGCCTGGAGTCCTGAAGGTAACGTCCTCTCCATGGGCTGCATGTGATGATGGATGGTTTTAGGGTAGAGCACATGGCTTCTGTTCATTTTTTTTATGAGAATGTTTACAGTCTTGGAAGTTTGGTGAAGTTCTGGCAGTGTTGGAAGCAGCTGGACTGAGAAATGGTCTTAACATCACACTTAGACTATATCATGCTTGAAGTAAGGATGCCCAGACATCACCTCACCTTGCTTCCCATCTTTCTCATGGTAGCCCAGGAAGGACTCCCACAGACTGTTTTCCAGGGCTCTATCTGGCACAGTCATAAATGCCCTGAACACCTGATGGTCAACCTTATAGAATCACAGAATGTCAGAGGTTGGCAGGGACCTCTGAAGATCACCTAGTCCAACCCCCCTGCCAGAGCAGGTCCAACTAGAGCAGGTTGCACAGGATGGCGTCCAGGCGAGTTTGGAATGTCTCCAGAGTCGGAGACTCCACCACTTCTCTGGGCAGCCTCTGCCAGTGCTCTGCCACCCTCAAAGTCAAGAAGTTCCTCCTCATGTTCAGGTGGATCTTCCTATATTCAAGTTTGTGCCCGTTACCTCTTGTTCTTTCACACCACTGGAAAAAGCCTGGCACCCTTCTCCTGGCACCCTCTCTTTAAGTATTTATAAGCACTGATGAGGCCCCTCCTCAATCTTCTCTTCTCCAGACAAAAAAGACCCAACTCCCTCAGCCTTTCCTCATCAGAAAGATGTTCCAGCCCCCTCATCATCTCTGTGGCCCCTCACTGTCCCCTCTCCAGCAGTTCCCTGTCTTTCTTACACTGGGGAGCCCAGAACTAGGCACTGGACTAAAGTTGCAGCCTCACCAAAGCAGAGTAGAGGGGGAGGATGACCTCCCTCGACCTGCTTGCTCCTTGCCTCCTTTTTTAGAGAAGCTTTCTAGCACTGCAAAACCTGTGAAATAGTTGGGCTTAAAATGTTGCTTCCTGCTACCTCCTTGTCTTGAACTTATATTATACCATGCATCTTGCAGGGTGGGAGTCCCACTGCTCACCCTTTCATCGTCCCAGCCCTGGACTTGCTCTTAATGTTGCCAGTTCCTTGCATTCTCTACTAGCAGTGTTCTTGTAATTAATCTTGGGACTTCTCAAACAGCTCATTTGGTATTAGTTTAACTTATAGCAGCATCTAAAGGTTAAGATATCAAGTGCAGCAATAAGACAAGTCGTGTCCAGAAGACAAAATAATCAAAAGTGAGGACAAGTAGGTAGATACAACGAAGAGCATGGAAAGATGAGGCTACAAGTGAGATAACAGTTATATTCTTTGGGGGTAGTTTCTAAACAGCATAGCATAGGCAGATTTTAAACAGTAGGAGAAAAATCTAGGGCTGACAACTGCTTCATTCCCATACCTCAAAGAGGGGTCAGTTGAACCCAGAAGCCTTTGTCATAGTCAGCAGATGTCCACCTAACTAGTTCTTAAACTCCTCCCATAATGAAGACTTCATAAAACTGCCAGTCAATCTATTCAGTGCCAAATTTTCTTTGCTATTATTTAAACACATTATTTCTTGTACTGTCTGTCATGAACAAACACTGGACAAAGACTGTTCTCTTTCCAACTGTCTTTTACAAATCAAGGTGGTTATCATCTTTTTACTTTTCTTTAAGCTAAACTGCCCCAGAGCATTTAACCTTTCCATATTGTATTTTCTCAACCTCTAGTCATCTCCTCTGGACTTTCTCAGATTTGTCAACATTCTCTGAAGTGCACTAAGATTGGACATAGTACTGTGGCTAAGGGCCTTATCACAGCAAAGCAGAGCCAGAAATGTTACTTCAAGCATCCTGCAAGTCATATTCCTGTTTATACCATCTCATATGATGTTACTTTGTTTTTGCAACAACATGCCCTCAGCTGATTTATACTCAACCTAGAGGTCACTATATAGTAAGCACGGAGAACTACTGTATAGACTGTTGTTTCACAGTGTCTGTACCACTTATTATTCCTACCAAGCGGATGATCTTCCTACCAAGGAGTAATAACGACAACAACAACAACAATAATATTTCTATTTCTATCAATGTTATTTAGTATCTTGACTAATAATCTGCAAGGAAGTATGGACTTACTAAACAGAAGCACACAGAACAATATGGAAATTATATTACTGCAGCTTTAGTGATGTGAATTTAATGTTCAATTTTTATAAAGACTGTAGAAAAATCAAAGTGGTCAGAGAAGAGTCGTAAGAATGAGTCAAGATCTGTAGAACAAGTTTCCACACATAGAGAGCTTCAGAAAGATTAAGAAATAAGTGATTTCTAAGGATCTTTAAAAAAGAAAAATTTTATTTGTGTACGTTTCAATCTAGCAAATGAAGGCAGAACAGGAGCAATGGGGTGGAACTGCTGTTATACAAACTAAAGAGTAACAGCTCAAAAGAAGTAGGAATTAATCACTAGAATAACTAAGAAAAAGGCACAACAGATTCTTAGCAGTCAAGGTTGCCCATCTTCAGCTGGGCAGTGCGCTACGTCATCTTGTCTAGACTGGGCTTTTGCCAAGAAAAGTTGGACCACACGATCCTTGAGATCTCTTCCAACCTGGTATTCTACGATTTTATGATCTTTCTCAAGAGATGTGCTAGCTCAGCAGAAGTTACAGGGTTTGAAAGAGGAGTCTCTCCCAGAGGTTCTGCGAGCTCTGTGATTCCCAAGTCACAGACGGCGTCACCCACTCCCAGTGTCTGAACTGCTCTCTGAATCTGTGTGCTGCTTGCCCCATTAAACTCTTCCCAGGGAGATGGCTGAACTGCGTCAAACCAAGGAATGATTTTTATGATGAGAAAAAGGAATGAGAGAATGATGAGAAGGAAACCATCTAATACATTTTAGTCTGTGAGCCAAGACAAAACTGAAATCAACATTTCCAGAGGGGAGTTGACTGAGCTGAGCCCTGTGCTACCGACTGCTCTACTTCCTGTCCTGGCTTCTTCCATCCTCCTCTTCTGGAATCTCTTCATCCACGTTTCTGCAGCAGGGTGACCTCATTTGGCAGCAGTCTCCACAAGCATACGCTGACTAAAGCGCACCATTCTCATAGGTGCCTCTTAGAAAGCTGCTCACTAAGGCCTGGACTTCCTCCCTGGTAGCAAACAAGTCTCCTTCTGTTCCCCTGAAAATCAGCTGGGAGGAAGTGAGATGGGGAGGTGGTTTCCGAAATACTGTGGATTGTGATTACAGACATAGTCTCAGAATCCATGGGGTGGGGGTGGGGAGCACAGGAGCTGCATGGGGAAGCCAGAGTATTTTCGTATGAGGTGAACACATGCCTTTGATCAACAGCGTTCACAAGCAGATACAAGCCTTATAGGAAAGGACCTGCTGGTGTTTTGTAAAAGGAAGAAAACAATTTGAGGAATATTCCTTCCCAGAGAACATGGCTTTTGCTTTGGAGGAGCTTTCTATATATAGTGAGGTGATTATTTCAGAATGGAAAATGTTTGTTCAGGAAGGAAAGGCTCTGAGATCAGCAGAGTCAAGTCTCACCCACATGCTGTCGACTCCATTGGACTCTTCTGCCTAGCAGCAGGGAACTGGGAGGAGTTTGCAGGGGCAATGCGACTGTCCAGGAATCACCCATCTATACCTGAATTCCTCTCACTCAAGAGCTTGGGTTCAAGCTCTGGTCTGTCACACAGAGGGGCACGTTCTCAAGTAAGATCTGCTGAGTCCTCCAGGAAAAAGAAAAATGCAGATGGTTTGGCCTTCTTTTTGCCTTTGACAAGTTTATCACCCACAACTGATGCATACTGGGATGCAACAAGGTCCCCTACAAATACACTATACTCCTGTACGTGCCAGCAGGCACGGTGGCAACAATAGACCAGTCTGCGCTAAATATGCTGCATGCATGTATAAGATCTGACCGGCACTAAATATACCTGCCACAAATAGACACGGGAAGCTGTGGTTCTTAAACTAGAGAGGTGACACACAAACACACACTTACCTCCGCTCTCCCTCCACCCCCGCCCCCAAGCAGGAAGGAACGAACTGGTATGACACACCTCCATCTAGTGGAAGTTTATGTATTACACAATCTCAGTCTCGGGAATATTAGTGATTTGTGTTGCATCATTGCGTAGGAGTTCCAGACACAGACCATATGTGTGCTAAATTTATCATGGATTGTGGCTGCCCCATCCCTGGAGGTTCAAGGCCAGGTTGGATGGGTCTAGTGGGAGGTGTCCCTGCCCAGGGCAGGGGGATGGAACAAGATGGTCTTTAAGGTCCCTTCCAACCTAAACCATTCTATGATTTATGATCATCTTTAACGTCTTTAAAAAAGAAAACCCAAAACTAAAAAACCCCATTAACTTGCAGTTTAAGCTGCTATGATGCACCTAACTTGACAAAGATGTTACCATTAGGTTACATCAAATGCTCTAATCCAAGTCACAAACCAAAAACATCCCCTACGTTGAAAATGCATATATAAGCCTACCACACTCTTAAAAAAGTTACTCAGACCTCCAGGTTAAATCACAGCCGCATAGCTCCTTCAACAGCAGAATCAGGCTATATGCAGCCACTTAGTTGGTTCTGCTTTATGAAAACCCTTAAGGCCCATAACTGAGCTAGCAGAAAGAAGAAAGTAAGTTTGGTTTATGAGTTAACTTAATGATTCTTACATATCTAAAAATAACTCGGGCCACTCTGAGGCACTGTGAGATGGAAGAAGGGATAGGTAACCCAGGAGGAATACAGAGGTGTTATCAAAGGAAGTAGATACGGGGTAGGGAAGACCAAAGCCCACCTGGAGTCAAATCTGGCAAGAGATGTGAAGTCCAACAAGAGAGACTTCTGCAGGTACATCAGCAGCAACAGGACCGCTACAGAAAACGCAGGTCCACTGCTAAATGGGGCAAGAACCCTGGTGACAGAAGTTCTGTCAGGACACAGAAAAGCAGCCTTCAGGAATCCCAGGCCCTCAAGACCAAAGGGTAACTCTTGAGCACGGAAGACTTACCCTCAGTGGAGGAGCTATGGTCAGGTCAGGGACCACTTTTAGCAGACTGGGCTTACACCAGTCCCTGGGACCTGAAATAATGCACCCACAAGTGGAGAGGGAGCTGGATAACATCACTGTGAGGCCACTCTTGATTACCTTTGAAAGGTCATGGTGACTGGGGGAGGTTCCCGAGGACTGGAAGACAGCAAATATCACGCCTGTCTTCAAGTGGGCAAAAAGGAAGATCCAGGGAACAACAGGCCAGTCAGTCTCACCTCAATTTATTATAGACAGAGAATTATATATACGTGCCCCATTTTTTCCACCTTTCCTTACTGTATCCCCCACCTCATGGACACTGTCAGTAGAGCATATTAGAGAGCTTTTATAGTACTATCTAGTGAACTTCTAGATGGTGCTTAGTTTTTGTGAGGAAGGCAGTTATAAACGTTATAAACTGGAAATTGTACCTTGTCTGCTTTGTGTGCCTGTGACCCGAAGGCGATTTAGTGGCTGCCAGACTTCCATCGTCATAGATGCGATCCTTCCCTGTTCATGTTCATCACAGAGAATATCATACAGAAGAAGAGGATCATAAACTTTGAAATGTTAAATTTAAAATCACAGTAAGGATAGTGAAGAAAAAAAAAAAAAAGAAGAAGAAACTAACACTCTGGCTTTCAAATCTGTGACCCCATGCAATTAGCTGTAGGACTAACATTCTCAGCAGTTACAGAAAGTATGCAATTTAATGGAAGGAGGAAAAAACATCCTGTGCGGGTATTCTTAAACGTGACATAAGAAGTGTTTAACCCATCTGGTTACTGGAAGGGTTCAAGGCCAGGTTGGACAGGCCTTTGAGGAACGTGATCTAGTGAAAGATGTCCCTGCCCATTGCAAGGCGGGGTTGGACTAGATGATTTTTAAAGGTCCCTTCCAACCCAAACCATTTTGCGATTGTACTACTCTGTGATTATTCTCCCTGATGTTAGTGTACTGGATGGCTGTCCTCTTACTGTTGGGTGACAATGACAGAGTGTTTTGTGCTGATGGAAAGGCAGTAAGGAAATACAGAATCCTCGAATAGGTGAGGTTGAAAGGGACATCCGAAGAACTTCTAGTCAAATCTGTCTGCTCAAGGCAGTGCCAGCTACAGCATGTTGTCCAGTTTTGTTTTGAATATCTCCAAGACAGGAGGCTACACAACGCCCCTGAGCAACCTGATCCGGTGTTAGACTCCCCTCACAGAAGAAAGTCTTTTTGCATGGTTAAATGGAATCCTGTGTTTCAATTTGACAGTATCATTGGGGTTGGATACCTTAAGGAACAGTGGAAAAAGAGAGCTATGTCCATATAATTATTCTCTGTAATAAATGAAGTGAAGGAAACCCAGAAAATAGAGAAGTGAAGGAAATAATGCTGAAAAATTAGGAAGTTCATAATAGTCCTTGGTTTTACCAAGATTTGTTTCACAAACTGGGATTGGGCACCTCCAAACCAGAATATGTATGGTCTTCATAACAGCAACTGAATCACAGAATAATTGAAGTTGGAAGGGACACCTAGGGATCTAGTTCAGCTTCCCTGCTCAAAGCAGGGACAACTAGAACCTTACTAAAGTTGGAGTAAACAACATCCACTGCTCTCCCCTCTTACACCAAGTCAGGTCATTGTAGAAGGCTATCACGTTAGTTAAGCATGATTTTATCTTCATAAATCTTTGCTGACTACTCCTGATCACCTTCTTGCTTTCTTGTGTTTGGAAATGGTCTTCAGGAAGATTTGCTTCATCACCTTCCCAGAGACTGAGGTGAGGCTGACAGGTCTACAGTTTCCTGGATCTTCCTTTTTGCCCTTCTTGAAGACAGGAGTGATATTTGCTGTCTTCCAATCCTCAGGAACCTCCCCCAGTCACCATGACCTTTCAAAGGTAATCGAGAGTGGCCTCACAGTGATGTCATCCAGATCCCTAACCACTTGTGGGTGCATTTCCAGTTGGATTCCAGTCATTTCTTCGCTCTTCGTGAATCCAAAGGTAGCTTTAGCTCTTTTTGCTACAGTACTGAGTTTTAACATGCTTGTCTTCTACCAGTGTAAACCATTTCAGCCCTTATTTTGCTGGACAGTCCTGTAATCATGGAAATGCTTTGCATTTGTCTCTGTTAAGAGCAACCTTGTTTGAGAGGATCTAGTTCACTAGTTCATTGTTTCTTACTTAGTATTATCTTTCATTCAGTGTTAGTATCATCTTCAAATTTTATCAGCAATGACATTAACTTTTAAATCACCAAAAACATTGAAGCAACACTGAACTTCAAATATTCATAGAATCATAGA
>VZSF01003787.1:0-23420 GCA_013398295.1 Chionis minor
GGGGGCCGGGGATGGTCTTGCCGATGGCAACCCGCTCTGCCCATGCCGTGGCCCCGCTGCCTACCTTCATAAAACCGGGCTCCTTCTTGCTGGTGACGATGACTTCGCCGCTGCGGGTTGTGGTCAGCCCGTGGGACGAGGGGAAGCTCCGGCGCGGAGGGGGAGGTGGCGGCGATTTGGAGGGTTTCTCGGTCCGGTACCGCGGCACCGTCAGTTCGTCTGGACACAAACGATGCTGTGAGGGCACGAGACTTTCCCTGCCCCTCTAATACAACACCCGAGGCTCCCCCCACTGCCCCCCCCCGGGCACAAACCTCCCTTTGGGGCAGCGGTGCTCAGCCCAGGGAGACCTGCTGGTGATGGCAGAGCACCCGCAGGATCAGTCCCCCCCAGGCCCCGGGATGCGGAGGCGGACCCCTGCCCTCCCCACGCTGTACCTGAGCCCCGGCGGCCGTTGGGGTCCCCCTTGCCCCCCGACTTCGGTGCGTGCTGCGGCTTGGAGGGCTTGTGCTCAGGCGTGGAGGCGGCGCTGCCGCTGGCCGTGCCTTGCTTGTGCTTGGCAGCGAATTCCAGGTCAGGAATGGCCTTCATCAGCTCGGCTTGCGTCTCCTCCAGCAGGCGGTTGATGTCCTTGGCGCTGTACTGCGTCAGCGCTGCCCGCTTCTCCTCCCAGTCCCGCTCGGCAGCCTGCGGACGGACAGACAGAGCCCGCTGCAGCCCCCGTCCGCACGGCAGCTTCTCCTGCCCTCACAGGCAGGATGCGACCCACAGCCCGGCTGCCGCCCCCCAACCTGCTGCCGAGCCCAGGAGGAGTGGGGGGGACTAGCACTGCTCCTTCCCCAAGCCGCACCCCCCCACAACGTGCAATTGGGGGTGCTCCCAAGGCTGCCAGCATCACCCCCACCCTCCAGACACCCCATCGGCTACAAACCCAGTAAGGCGGGGTGTGGACCCAGTTCCTGTTCCCCGTTTCAGCTGGGAGACATAGGGATGGACCCTCTAGAAGAGCCCCCCCAGCTGCGTAGCCCACCCCAGGTTGGTTCTCACCTCCACGGATACGGCTTTGTCCGCGCTCTTCTTGCTGGGGGTCTCCGGGCCCGTCTGGGTCTTGGCGGGTACCATCTCCGGAGCTCGGGAAGGGTTATTGCTCTTGGAGGGGTGGGTCTGGGTTTGGGGGGGGCTGTGCCCAAAGCTGGGCATGCCCAGGGTCTCGGTGACAGCCGTCAGGTGGTGGAGGCTCACTGGGGGGCTGGTGGGCATCTCCAAATCCAGCCCTTTGCTGAAGTCTGTCTCAGGAGCCACCTTCTTGGGGGACTGGCTGAGGTTGCTGGGGGAGGTCCACACGCCCTCGTCCACTTGCCTGTCGGGGACAGAGCGAAGGCGCTGGGTGGCTGCACGGCACGAGGAGGGGGCGATACCGCACCCTCTCCAAGCCATGCCACAAAAAACTTGGCTCTCCTGCGACTCTGCGTCCTACAGCTGAAGGTTGAGGCTCTCTGAGGTCTAGGAAGAGGTTGGAATTGATGCTACAGCCTTGGGGGAGCACCCGAACGAGCTCCTCTACCTGGCTGTCCCTTTTCATGAACCTTGTAGGAAATTGGATCTCTCCGAATCCTGCCCCTCTGTCAGATCTGGCGGAGATTGCCCTTTGGATTCAGGAGTTATTAGGGCCGGGGAATGACAGGTAGGCAGATTCAGACACTGCATGATCATACAAGCTCATTTCCGTAGAAAATCAGGCTAGCAATGAGCCCGAGGCGAGCCCGGTGCCGGAGCTCTCCTCCGAGCCGTAAGCCATCCCGAAAGGTCTTGTAATGGGAAGAGGCAGGTTGGGCTCGGCCACGGCGCACGGCCCAGCCTGCCGCTATCATCACATCTGGAAGATGATTTTTCTCCAGCAGAATATTTTCCTCCTCCTCGGGAAAGAGTTTTGTGATCACGCCGAGGGTCGTCCTTCTGTCCGGGTACACGACCACGCGTTTTTTCCACGGAAAAGTCAGTTTAGAAAGAGGGGCCCCCACATACCCGCTGGAGAGGACCAAGGGCATTTTTTAGGTCCTTAGCAGAAAAATGAGCCAATGCCCCTCAGGATTTCCATCCATACAAGGGAGAGGACACCGCGGGGGGGCATAGGGACAACTGAAGGGACCAGCTGTGTCCTCCGAGCTTCTCACAGGGGGCAGAAGATGTGATTATTTGGGGACAGGGAGGGCGAGCGCTGGAGGGTTGGGGTGGGGGCTCACCTGCGGATCTGGGCCAGGGTGTCCGTCACCGTCTTGCAGCGCTTGAGCAGACCATCGAGCCGGTTCGGCTCCTCCTTGAGGAACTTGACAGCTTCCACCTCCACCCGCAGCACCACCCGCATCTTGCTCTGCAGGCTGGGGAACTGGGCTGGGGTGGGAGAACTGGGGGTCACCATGGCCCTGCCGAGCTGGGGACCCCCTCCCGGAGCCCGCTGGCAGTGCCAGGGGACCCCACGCCCACCAAAACCATCACTGCCATCCTCCCCATGACAAGGGCACCCTGCAGCGGGATGAATCCTGGGGAGCTCCTGCTCCCCGCGCCCATCACCCCCCGCTCTGTCCATCCGCAGGCACCACTTCTAGCCCCTGAAGGTGCCCCCTCCACATCCACGGGCACCAAACGCTGCTCCGGAGCTGAGGGTTTGGTACCCGGCCCCCTGGGGACTCGGTGGCAGGGGCTGACATGGAGCAGGTTGCTCCCAACTCCCTGCCCAGCGCTCTGCTCGCCATTCCGGCTGCTCGGCATCAGCCCCGCTTTACGGAAAGGCGTCGGGAACACAGAGCTCTTCCTACCTCTGCCCTCCCCGACCCTCCATCCCCTCTTCTCACAACCTCAGCGACTGCTGCCAAACTCTGGTTTATTGTCTGCGGTGGCTCCGGCTGCTCCAGGAACAGCTTTGCCACTTGGGATCGAGGTGCGTCTCTCCGCGAGAGGCAGGATGGGGACAAGGGAGGCTGCAGGAGCAGCAAAATGAAGGGCAGCATCCACGGGGGTGGGACAAAAGCAGGCAGCAGCTCCGAGATGCCCGAGGTGGGGCTCGGGATGAATCCAAAGGTGGGATGTGGGCAGCGAGGAGAGCAAGGAGGGGCAGGCAGCAGGAGAGGGGGGTGCAGCCCTCACCCCTGCAGCAGCCCAGCGCCTGCGGGACGCACACAAGGCAGAGGGGCAGCGGGGGAACCTGCCCTGGGGCTGCAGGTGAACACGCCGGCAGCTGCAAACACGCAAACCCAGAGGACACGGGCAACCTGGAGCATCCCACGCGTGAGGATGGAGCAGGGAGATGCAGGCAGGCTCCGCTTGCCACCCAGCCCCGGACCCGGCCACCTCCTCACCCTTGAGGTCGGTCAGCGTCTCCCCCAGCTGCTTGAGCACCACCGCCTTCTCCTCCAGCTCCTGCACTGGGATGAGCCGGTGGTTGTGGGCCAAATCTTTCTGGATCTTCTCCACCGACTTCTCCAGGTCACTGCGAGCACAGAGGCAGGGCAGGGGTGTCACTGCTGCTCTGGGATGCTGGAGAGCCCCCAGGGGTGGCCGGCCCAGCAGGTCGCCACGCAGCAGAGGGGAGCTGCGCTGGGAACCCCTCCATGGTGGGCGTGTGGTCAAGGATGTGACCTGGCACCGTGCGGAGCCGCCGATTTACACCCATGGAGGATCTGGCCCATCGAGGTCAGGGTCAAGGACCCCCTCCCCACTCGCCTGCCCATCCCAGTCCCCCCCACCAGCCCCGGCTCACTTGAGCTGCTGGGTGATGAGCTCCTCCTCGTTGAGGTAGCGGAGCCGCTCCTCTTCCACCAAGCTGCGCTGGCGCTGCAGGGGGTCCTCGTGCTTGCGCATGGTGTCCGTCACCCGCACGCTGATCTCCGTCTCCGTCCGCCGCAGCATCGTCTTCACCGTCTCTTGGTTCTGCAGCTGCGGGGACGAGGAGGGAGGGGGGTTTCAGGCTGGGCAAGATGCCCCCACTGGGGACCGGTGTGGTCACTTGTGGGGACGGCTCTGAGCTCGGCGTGCGGAGGGACCCCCTCGCTCTTCCACACCCAGCCCCGTGCAAGGTGGAAAAGGGGGATTCTCCCACTCCGGGGCTGGAACTACCTCAGTAAGACCACCCCAGTAAGAGCTGGGATGGGTTGGAGACCCTCCACCCTGTCCCGATACCCACCTGCAGCTTCTTGAGCTGCTGCAGCTGGTTGCGGAGGTCGCTGGCGTTCTGCTGCAGGTCGTGGAGGTGCAGCTGCATGTGCAGGCGGGTGATGGCAGTGGGCTGCCCTGCCGGCGTGCTGGTGGCAGAGGGCGGCGGGGGCGCGGGCACCGGTGTCCCCATGCCGCTGCGGCTGGTGGCTGCGGGGAGGGCAAGCAGAGGCTGCTGAGGGAAGATACCCCACCCCGGGGCGGGCTGCGGACTCCGCTCCTCTGCTTTCCCGGGAAAAACCCTCTGCTCCTCCACCCTGTGCTTCCGTCTGGGTGGGCTACCCACCACCCCCACGCTGGCTCCCAGGAGATGCCACCCCAGAGCTGTCCCTCAGCAGGACAAGGGTCCTGCTGGTTGCCAGCACGTTGGGGAGGGGGTGCAGAGCCCCCACTCCTGCGCCCACCCTGGGACTCCCAGCAGCCGCGGGCAGAGGGAGGGGGTGCTGCTGGCTCTCCAGTCACTTACACGCTGATGGGGGGGTCCCACCGTTGGTGGCTTCTGTCTTCTCGCTGCAACGAAAGAGAGGAGGGGAGCGAGTGCGGATCAGGAACCTCCGTCCTCACCGGCTCAAGGGGACACAGGGGCACGGCAGGGGGTGGCACCCCCCAGGAGCAGGGCAGGACTCCTTACCTGGGGGTCTCGGCCTCGGAGCCGCGGAGCAGCGCGCTCTGCACCAGCCCCGTCAGGCTGGCGATCTGCTTCTCCATCGCCTCCATCCGCTCCCTGCCGGGCAGAGGGAGAGGGGCTGGGTGAGGGGCCAGCTCCGGCACCGNTGGAGGCAGCAGCGCTGCTGTCACCCGCTACATCCCTCCCCTCATCCCCCCTCTCTTCTTGCCTCCAGCTTCCCCTCGGCCCTGCGCAATTTGGTGCTTCATTCCCCATCCCGGCAGCGCTGTTGCAGCGGTGACGGGGCAGAGCCTTCCTCCGCTCTTCCTCTGCCTCACCGAGGGGCGAACACCCGAGCAGCAAAGCTCTTATCCGCGGTGCGGGGGGTTGACGTTCCCTTCTCACCTCGTTTCCGTGTCCTTGGCCGGTCCAGGGGAGCTGAACCCCGAGAGCGGGCGATCGCCGGGGCCGGGAAACAATTCCGGAGGGCCGGAGGAGCTGGGGTTGCGTGGCTTGTTGACGGGGCTCTCCATGAAGACGGAGGAGCAGGAATCCTTGCGGAAGGACTGACGGACGGGCGAGGAGCGGCTGGGGGGTCCCGAGTAGGGGCTGTGGGGGCTCTGCCCCGGCTGCACGTCCACCAGCCGGCCATCAGCCATCTTCTGCGGGGAGGACGGAGGCATGCGGAACCCCAAGCCGGGGCCGTACGTGTCGCTGTAAATGGGCGCGTTGGGCTTGTAGAGGCTGTCCTCCAGCTCCGTCTGCAGGGCGGCCGCCGAGTAGGTGCTGAGGGAGCGAACGGAGCCCCGCTTGTACAGCCCCCCCGAGTAGCCGAAAGGGTCTCCCATGCCAGCCAGGGACTGGGTGGAGGTGATGCTGAGCCGGCCCTCGTGCACCATGCCGTAGGGATCCGCGTACAACCCCTCGTTCTTCACCAACACCACGTTCTTCCCGGCCAGGTCTTCGTCCGGCTTCACATCCCGGCGCTCCAGGATGGCGCTGGGGCTGGGGGAGACGCCCTGGGCGGGCGGCAGGTTGGAGAGGCGCTCGCCGTGATGGACGGGGCTGCCGGCGTAGGAGGGGGGGCGGCCCCCGCTGTAGGACATGCGGGAGCGGGACGGGGAGGAGGACTGGAGCACCGGCGGAGGGGAGCCAGAGGTGAGGTGGGAAGCCGGGGACATGTTGTTCAGCCGGCGGGTGGGAGAAGACTCCCTGGAGGTGTACACCATCTCCCTCTGCGGAAAGGGACGGCGGGGGGGTCAGCACGGCATCACTGCGGGCTGCCCCCCTGCCCTTGCTCTGCCCGGCTGGCACCCTGCTCCCCCGCACCCCCCCAAGGACCAACATCTGCAGCTCCTGCCTCGTCACCTGGCCTTGGCAAACGGCAGCTCCCACATTCCCATCCAGGAGCGGGATGATTTATTCTGACAAATCCCCTAATTATCATGTTTATTACCCTGCTGTCAGGTCCCAAACATCCCTTCTCTTAAAGCAACACTTCACAACGCTGGAACCGGGCAAGACAAATCACAGTCATTACTCCTTCCACAAACCCAATCCCTGTCTCCATCGCTTTCTCTTTACTGGTCCCAGCCCCCCAGGTGCGCCCACCCGACATGCTCTCCCCGTGACACTCCATCCCCCCTTACCCTCAGGTCGCCGTTGGTGATGTGCGAGGCTGGGAACGAGGCATAAAGCGGCTCTTTCCGGTAGATTTTAATGATACTTCTGTCCTGGATGTCGCTGAAAGGAAAAGCAGAGCCGTGAGCGATCCGGACAGGCAGCCGCCGAGCCCCCAGCAAGTCCCAGCCACAGGATTGCACCCCCATCCACCCTTTTGCTTTCATCCCACTCATTTCCTTGCTCGTGATGCTCTTAAAGGAAAGGGGGAAAAAATCAATCTGCGGTGGATTTCTGAGCACAACCCCCCCCCCCCCCCCCCNTCACCGGACATCCTCCAGCTCGTAGAAGACGTTGCGGGATTCGTCCTTGATGAGGATGGCGGTGTTGGGAGACTTCAGCATCCCCATGGTGAGCTTCTGGGGAAACATGTGGACAATGAGGGCGTGCAGGGTGTCCATGCTGCTGATCTCGTGGGTGATGTGGACGCGCCTCGTCTCATCCCCGAACTGCAGGAAAAGGACCCCTGGAAGCAGAGGGAGCAGGAAGGGGTGAGGTGAGGCGGTACCACTTCTCCGCTCAACGCCGAAGACGTGCCGGGGATGCAGGTTTGCCCACCTGGGGGTCTCTGTGCGGCGCCTGAGCGAGGGCTCGGGGACCTCTGGCCACCCAACCTCACCCTGGAGCAGCGAGGCTGAAGGCAGCTCATCCCCCTCAGCCACCCCACACAGCGTTCAGTGCCCCCCGCTCCTCCTGGCATTTTTTGGGCAGATACAAACTGATCCCACACCCGGCACGTGCCGGAATCTGCCCACAGAGGTGGGCAGAGATGTTTGTTGGTGGCCAGGCAGGTACGTGCTGCCCGTCCCGGGGGATCCCGAGCCCCGAGGGTACCTGGCGATCGCAGCTTCGTCTGGCTGGTGGAGCGGGACAAGGGCAAGCTCTGCCGGAACCGATTCATCCTGTTGAATCCCAGGGGCAGCTCCGCTTCCGACATGGTTTCCAGGGATTCGGCCGAAGCGAAGGAGAGTTTGGCTTGATCGGCCAAGCCAGGCTGGGAGCCCTGGGAGTGCCGGGAGCTCCTGGTCTGGAAGGGGAGAGGACAGGTCAGAGGAGAGCTGCTGGGTACCCCAGCCCCGTCAGCCCCCCCGGACATAGCGGTGTGCTGCTCCCGCCTTTCCATCGGAGCCCGGCACTGGCATGGAGCGGCTTGGGTGAGGATGAGACACATCCAGGACTGCTCCGTCCTGGATCCTTGGCCGAGTCAGCTCCCCGCCGCGGTCCCCACGCGGTGCCACCTCAAGGCTTTCTCCATCGCCTGCTCTAAGCACGTACAGCCATTTGCGGTCCCTTTGCCTCCTGCAATTCCTCGCTCACGTTTTCCGCTTCAGGCTGGCGGCATTCCGCACTTCAAAGCCTCCCGGTGCCATTGCAGGCGCCTTTGAGTTCCCCCACCAGCAACCCACTGGAAATGAAACCAGCGCTGACTGGCTGGTGACAGAGCCAGGGCTCGCATGCAAGCACGGGAATAACCTTAGCAATTACAGGAGGTTACACATCCATTACGCCAATGAACCAGCTCCCGGGAAACATAAATGCCCGGCTTATTCTGGAAGCAAAGCAGCGGCAAGGTTTATGGCCGCCTGCGCCGGGGGAAAGTAATGGGTTTGGGTTTAGAGCAGTAAAAATTTAATACGCCAGGAGTCCAATTTCACGTGGCCGAGCGTACATCCACCGCGTCAAAGTTGAGACGTGGGTTTTTCTGCCCAAACGTCTCCACAGACGCAGCCGGGTCCCCCTCGCCACCGGTGCCCGCCCGGCAGCGGCGCCAGCGCTGCCTGTCGATACCCCGAAATACCAGGCTTGATTTTCCAGAGGCGTGTTTAACGCTGGCACATCACACCCAGAGAACAAACAGCTCCTGGGGTGCGGAAAAGGCGGCATGGCAAGGACAACAGCTCTTATTTTCACACCAAAAAGAAAAATCAATATGAAATGATAACAGCCACCACCATCATTTAAATTAGGCATTAATCGGGAGATTTAATTAATCCTGCAGGGCGGGGTTTGCTGGGACTTGAAACGTTCTCGCTGTAGCTAATTGCTGGAAAATTGACTGCTTAGTTTTGTTGTTGTTTCAGCACAAAGCGCGCTGGCAGCGCAGACGCTCGAAGTCTTGCATCGAGAAAGGGAAGCGGGGCTGGACCGAACCGGGGCCAGCGCGTCCACCAGCCCCAGCTGGGGGGGACCACAGGGGGCAGGAGGTGACAGAGAGACCCCGTGTTCACAGCGTGTAGATCTTTGGGGTGTCGCAGCTGGTTTTTGGGACTCCCCGCCCTTGTACAGCCCCAGGAAACCTGGAGGGCTTGTAGCCCCCCCGTCTCCAGCTGTCTCGCTCTGGGTGCGCCGTGCTGTCCCCCAGCTCCCGACCCAGGATGGATGTTTGGCCACTGGGAAGCGCAGGGAGCACGTGGCCAGGATGCGACCCACGCTGCCAGGGCTGCACTTTAGCCCGGCTCCGCTCTCCGGGCAGCCCCTTCCCTTCTGCTCCTTCCCCAGCCCCGTCTCCATCCGTCCCTCCATGCTACCCCCATCCCAACTCCCCCCAGCTGGAGCCCGCATCCGGGCTGGACTTTAAAAGCCACCGAGCTTTCACGTGAGGTGACAAAAGGCCGTTGGCTCACACCCCCCCTGCCCAGGATGTGTTTTGTCTGGAGAAAATAATCCCAGGAAAAAATTAATTTAGCAGAGGGGGGGAATTTGCTGCCTCCCCCGCCCCGTGGCACACCAGGACGGCAGAGACCGCGTTGCCATGTGGCATCCTTGTTGCTAAGGGCTGTTGTGGTGTGCGTGCCTCAGCGCATCACCCCGACACACCGCGGTCCCTACAGCACAACAGCCTGACACACCGCGGTCCCTACAGCCCCTACAGCACAACACCCCAACGCACCATGGCCCCCACAGCCCCTACAGAACAACAACCCAACGCACCGTGGTCCCCACAGCCCCTACAGAACAACAACCCAACACACCATGGCCCCCACAGCCCCTACAGAACAACAACCCAACACACCATGGCCCCCACAGCCCCTATAGCCCAACAACCTGACGCACTGCGGTCTCCACAGCCCCTACAGCACAACAACCTGATGCACCGTGGTCCCTACAGCCACTACAGCACAACAACCCGACACACCACGGTCCCTACAGCACAACACCCCAACACACTGTGGTCCCTACAGTCCCTACAGCACAACAACCCGATGCACCATGGTCCCTGCAGCACGACACCTTGACGCACCACGGTCACTACAGCCCCTACAGCACAACACCCCAATGCACCGCAGTCCCTACAGCCGCTACAGCACAACACCCCAACACACTGTGGTCCCTACAGTCCCTACAGCACAACAACCCGATGCACCATGGTCCCTGCAGCACAACACCTTGACGCACCACGGTCACTACAGCCCCTACAGCACAACCCCCCAATGCACCGCAGTCCCTACAGCCGCTACAGCACAACACCCCAACACACTGTGGTCCCTACAGTCCCTACAGCACAACAACCCGATGCACCATGGTCCCTGCAGCACAACACCTTGACGCACCACGGTCACTACAGCCCCTACAGCACAACACCCCAATGCACCGCAGTCCCTACAGCCGCTACAGCACAACACCCCAACACACTGTGGTCCCTACAGTCCCTACAGCACAACAACCCGATGCACCATGGTCCCTGCAGCACGACACCTTGACGCACCACGGTCACTACAGCCCCTACAGCACAACACCCCAATGCACCGCAGTCCCTACAGCCCCTACAGCACAACACCCCAAGGCATCACAGTCCCTACAGCACAACACCCCGATGCACTGCGGTCTCTACAGCCGCTATAGCGCAACACCCCAACACACTGCAGTCCCCATAGCACAACACCCCGACGCACCATGTTCCCTACAGCCTGCGGGACAGCGGGAAGAGCTGCCCTGCTCCAGGTGAGCCCAGACCCCTCCTCCTGCTGCCTCTGCCCCGGGGTTGCAGCCGACCTCAAGTAATTAAGCTCATCTGCCGGAGCTAATTATGGCAGCAGAGAAAAAAAAAGGAAAAAAAAANGGCATCACAGTCCCTACAGCACAACACCCCGATGCACTGCGGTCTCTACAGCCGCTATAGCGCAACACCCCAACACACTGCAGTCCCCATAGCACAACACCCCGACGCACCATGTTCCCTACAGCCTGCGGGACAGCGGGAAGAGCTGCCCTGCTCCAGGTGAGCCCAGACCCCTCCTCCTGCTGCCTCTGCCCCGGGGTTGCAGCCGACCTCAAGTAATTAAGCTCATCTGCCGGAGCTAATTATGGCAGCAGAGAAAAAAAAAGGAAAAAAAAAAAAGAAAAAAAGGGCAAGATGGAAATTAATGGCTTTTTAGCCCGGAAGGGACCGTTCTGGCCTGATGCTCAGTGTGATGTGCAGAGCCCTCGTGGGTGCCGTGGTGAGAGCCACCCCACCCCAGCGCCCCTCACCGCAGGACACCCCCATGGGCGCGGGGGCACCCACCAACCCCAGACCAAGGCGGGATGCCGGTGGGCTGGAAACACTGGACCCTGCGGTGTGAGCCGGGGGGGACCCTGAGTGCTGGGGGGCGGTGGGGGGGGTTGTATCTGCCATTTCTTGCCTGCGGCCGTTTCGGCCACTCCGGCTGTGCCGTGGGACACGGGTGCCCGCGGAGCCGTGCCGCCGCTGCGGCAGCGGGGAGCTGAGATGCTCGGCCAAGCGGGAACGCGTCGGCCGCTCCGTCCTCGGCCTCCAGCGGCCCATTAATGAGCCGACTGCGAGGGAATTGTTTTTCATTGCTCTGCCTTGCTAACGACTTACCCTGCGATACGATAATACGTGAACTGACAACTCAGCCCCCACACATCCCGCCTCCCGCCCCTGCCACCGGCTGGTGCCGACAGCCCCCGGGGTGGCTCCGCTCCCCCGCCACCAGCCCCAGTCACAGCACTGGTGGCCCCCCCTGGAGCAGGTGGGACCGGAGCACCGTCACCGAGGCCACGGCACACCCTGACCTGATGCTTTCACGCAGCTCCATCCGTCACCGTGGAGTCTAAAATGGGCGCTCAGCTCCCTGCTTCCCTGGAGGTGCTTTGGAAGGGCCCGATCCTGCCTTGGTGGCACAAACAGTGCCTGGACCTGTCCGTGCCAGCGTCCACATCACCAGGATGGATGTCCCCTGCTGTCACAGGGGAATATGTCACCCTGCCCATCCGGAGGAGGGGGAGATGCGGGGCTGCGGGCGCTGCTCTGGTCCTGGAGACACACAAAGCTCCGATGAGGGATGAAAATAAACATCAAACCCTCAACACCGTCTCCGGAAGGGAAAGGGCATTCTCCGTCTGGCCCAGACCGTATCACACGCCGGAGGAGCTACCAAAGGCTGCGACAGCCAAGTACTGAGCACACAGTCACGACGATCCTGATATCCTCCTGCTTCGGGAGCGCCTTCCATCCCAAAGCCCTCCGTCACCTTCCCGCCCACCTGCTGCGTATCCAAGCCCCGTGGCCAGACCGTGGCGAGGACCGATGCCGGTGCCCACCCAGGGGGCTGCTCCACACGCTGCCGGCTGCGGCCGCGCAGGATCCCAC
Source organism: Chionis minor (assembly GCA_013398295.1). Lineage (NCBI taxonomy): Eukaryota > Metazoa > Chordata > Aves > Charadriiformes > Chionidae > Chionis > Chionis minor. The sequence goes on from VZSF01003787.1 coordinate 12,090, forward strand.
CCCCCCGCAGCTCCCACCTGGGGAAAGCTCTGGGGATGCAGGATAAACCCCAGTGGCTGCAGCAGCGCTTGGCAGGGAGGTGGCCAAAGCCCACCCCGGCCCCCCAGCCTGGAAGCAAACGTGTTTTGCCCCCTGCTTCTCATTTATAGCCCCCCCAGGGGCAGTTTTGCCCGAGCCCAGACCCCCCACTCAAAGGGCTCGGCTTCCTGCAGCTTGGGAAGAGCCCGACATTCCCTGTGGGCACCAAGATCTTTCCCTGCGGCACCTGAAACCCACCCGCGGCGGCAGCGAGGGGCTGGAGGGGAGGGGACGCATCTCTCCCGCTTGCTGTCCCTGCGCCGCAGCGATGCCACGCTGGGAAATGACCCATTTCTTGCTGAGCCAGCGTCACAGCGCCGGGTTAATACGGCGCCGGGCTGATTCCCGCCGGGGCATTTCTGCTCAGGGGGGGCTGCAGCATCTCTCCCCCCGACCCAGAGCCCGGGGTCCTGGCGCCTGCCCTGCACCAGGGCTGGCAGCGTGGGAAGTGGCGGGATCGCGGGCGGATCGGGCCAGTGGCGACGGAGCGCAGCTGCCCGAAAGCAAAACAAAAAGCCACCCAAGGCCACGGGAAGGCACCGTGGGCGGGAAAAGTGGGGAGCAGTTTTTGGGAGGCCAGAGCTGCGGCGGACGGGGTGATGGGCACCAAGGTCAAGGCCACTGCAGCCTGCCCCGGGGAAGAAACCTGCTCGCTGCCCACCAAGGAGCGGTTTGAAGCCCCCCCGGGAGCCTCCTGTGCGCCTGAGCAGACGGAATCTCACTGGTGCGGAAGCATCCGCAAAGCGTGGCGCCCTGGGAGCGCGCCGGGGGTGCTCTTTCCGTGGTTCTCCCTGGGAAAACCCACTCGCAAAGCGCCCGGCTCCCCCCAGGCCCCTCCTGGGGGAGGCAGCGGGAACAACCCCACGTCGCGGGGACAGGAGCGTCCCCAGTCCCTCCGCAGCTCCCTGGGAGCCTTATGTAAAAGAGGTGGGACGGGGAACGTGGGGAGACTTGGGGGCTTTTGTCTTTTATCTCCCCAGAGCTAAAAAAAGATACAATTAAGCGATTCTTTTTAGCTCCTAAAACTCCCAACAATCCCTTTACTGTCAGCACTGAAGCGGCTTCATTATATCCGCCTGGATAGATAAGGATGCTTCTCTCCTCCTCCTCTCCCCTCCCTTCTCCTCGTCCCCACCCTTCCCTCCCTTCTCCCACACCCCTCTCCCCTCTCCGACATTACCCTCCCCAGTTTTCCAGGCTGGAAGGAGCTGAGGTGCCAGCAGTGTTTGAGGGACCCGGGCAAAGAGCGAGGCTGTCCCTCTGGACCCAGCGGTGACGGGCACCGCAGTTATCCCACTGGAGCAAGGGCAAGGAGTGGGTCTTGATGGAGAGCCCAGACGGCTGCAGGGAAGAGGGGGAGAGTTTAGGAGAGGAGCGGAGGGACCAGGAGCATGGAGGAGGGCGGAAAAATTTGGAGGGAGCAGCGCTGGGGCAGAGGAGCAGCTCTGGACCTCCCACAGGGCACTTAAAAGAAGACAGGAGGGGGAAAAAAAGAAAAAAAAATCAAGGAAAAATGTGTGGGGAAAGGATTCTGCCCCGGGCCGGCGCAAGGCACTCTGCAGCTGTTCCCAGACAAATTTCAAAGCCGCCGGAGCTGGTCGCGCTCATTAATATTTCCACTCGCTTCCTAACGACGGCAGCGAGCCTGACCCCGCAAAGGGACCCCCGGCACCGGAGCAGAGGGTTTGTCACAGCGGAGACAGCGGAGCCTCCGCCAGCTCCTCACTCCTGCCCACAGCCGGCTCCCGGGGCACAACCTGAGGAGAAAACAGCCATTTCAGGCACGTTCCTGCCTGACCCCACTGTACCCCCCACGCACCAGCACTCAGCAACCCGCGCCGCTGCGGGGGGGTTCAGCCATGGTAGGAATTTTGTCTGGAACAAGGAGATGGGGCAGTAGATGGGGGGTCCCTGAGCACCCTGCTGAGACGCACGCTGGGCACAGGGCTCCTCTTCCCTCCACCGAGCTCTGCAGCCTGTCCTGGCAGAGAAGCCAGCCCTTCTTCCCCCCCAAAGAACCAGCCGGAACAGCCAGAACACATCCCGCGTGCACCGATACAGACCTGTACGGCAGCTGGGATGGGTGAGCCCTCGCCGTGCTAATGCCACCGGCAGAGCCGGGCTCCGAGCTCAGCCTCTCCCCGGGACCCCGCCGTCATCACGCGACGCAGCCGGGGCTGCGCGGGGCAGCTGCTGCGGGGCCGGCTCCGGTGGCAGCCCCCGGACCCCCCCAGCTCATGCTCCATCCCGCCCCATCGGCGGGGACAATGCACCGGAGCGCCTTTGGGCCAGCCGGGCATCGCCCCGGCGCGGGTGGATGGAGCCCCGCAAAGGTGCCGGGCAGCCGCCCCGCTCGGCCACGCTGCCACCTTCCCCGCTCCACTCCGTTTGCAGCCCCTCTGCCGCGCCGCATGACGGGGATAATGGCGAGGGGCCCCTAAAATCCACTCTGGCCAGCTTGGGAAACAGCTGGCATGGAGCTGGCAAGGCCAGCCCTGGGCAGAGCAACGCAACCGGTTATTTACCGAGTACATAAAGCCCCGGCTCCAGCCCCTGGTTGGACACTGAGCTGGATTAATTCCTCATAATCCCCCTCTCACCATTTAATCCAGCATCCGACTACGGGACCCATCTGGCGCCATGCTGAGCTCTCGGTTTGGGCACCCTGATGGTCCGGGCTGTGCTAGGGATGCAGAGATCCCACCGGCCTCCAGCTGCAATGCCGGGAGCGGGGAAGGATGTTTCAGCATCGCTGTTGTGCAGATGCTCGAGCCACCGCTGAGCTGTGCTGGGAATTACCCCGGGCTCTTGCTGTGGGACCAGGGTGAGACACCCCACCTCTCTGTGCCACCTCCTGGCACAGCATCCCTCAGAGCCGGCCCTGGGAAGAGCCACAGGAGAGGGTAGCAGGGATGTGGGGTCCCACCTGATGCTTTTGGACCCTTGCTCTCCACCACTCTTCTCCACCCCTGCCTGTCTCCCTACCTATCTACAAAAAAAACCAATAAAAATATCTATTTCTCTCAGCCGTTACCTGCATCCCAACCCCTGCCAGCGTGCACATCCCCTCGTGCTGGTGCTTGAGACCTCCTGCCTTGAATTCCCAGACTTCAGCTCACTGGAGCTTGGACGGGACCATCCCGCCCCGCGGCGCAGGGACGGTGACACTGGACAGGCGCCGGAGGATGAAACAGCCAACATTCACAAGCCAGAGCCGAAGGGGAGCGTCTCTGACAGCCTGGCCCAGACCACTGCTCCCAGCCCGCATCGTTCCCTGGCTAAATGGATCTCAGAAACAAAAGGATGGGGAAAAAACAGCGGGCACAGTCCCTTTGCTGTCCCCCCCGCTGGAAAAGCCTTTCCATGGACATCGCAGGTGTAACCCCCACCCCCAAACACACAGGCTCAGTGGTGCTTCACGGGGATGCTCCGGGACAGAGCCGAGCCTCCTCCATCCCATCCTTTAGGGAAATGTGCCTGTGCCCAAGGAGCTCCATGGGGAAAGCCTCTCCCTGCCAAGCTGGGGATGCTCCCAGTGCCTGGGCGCTGGAGAACTGGATGCACCAAAGGAGGCTGGGGACCCCGGCCCCGTTGGGACCCCACCTGGTCCCGTAGGGCGCGCAGGGAAGCGGGGCCGGAGCCTCGGCCGCTCGGCTCCGCGCTGCCAGCGACGGGTCAGCAGCAAATAAAGCTGTTCGCAAAGCTGGGAGAAAAACAACATCTGTCCCTCCCGCAGCTCTGCTTCTGTCAACATCGCCAAGGAAAATTTTAATTGAAATTTGAAACTTTTTTTTTTTTTTTTTTGAAGCAGCTCCGAGAGCTGTTAAAGAAACCCCAGGCAGGGGAGGGAGGGATTTCCAGATCCGGCAATTTTCCAGATTTCCTGCAATGTTCCCCTTCCCCATTTCTCTGCCTGCCTGACCCCACCACAGCATCAGTCAGGCCAAGCTGGTCCCCCCTGTTTGCCTGGGGGTCGCTCAGCCCCGGCCTCAGCAAGGTGGTACCTGCCCTCCCCTCCCTCTGAGATGCTGGGATGAGAGCCCGGCACCTCCATCCCACCCTGGATCCCAGGAATGGCTGGAGAGGCTCCTGGGGGGTGGGAGGGCTGTGCCGTTAGCATCCAGGGCTGTCAGATGGTGGAGTTTTGCAAGATGAAACTCCAGTTGGTGTCTGGACAAGCCCTTGGAGACTCCCCAGTCTGCCCAGCTCACGCTGGCAGGAGTGACCCGACGTGGCGCTGACCCCTCTGCAAACAAACCGCTGCCAGTGCATCACAAACCGCTCTCATCCATTCACCCCTTCCTAACGAACTCTGCTCAGCCTTAATTATTGATGCTCCCAGAGAGTGAGTCAGCGAAGAGCTGCCGGCTGTTTTGTAAGAGGAGCAGAGCCCAGGTAACGGGACACTTCCCCAGCAGACACCTCCGCACCTCGTGTCTGGCTGCAAATTCCTCTCGGGGAGCAACTCCAATGGGAACACAGCATCCCTGACCAGAACGCAGCATCCCTGACTGGAACGCAGCATCTCCAATGGGAATGCAGCATCCCTGACCAGACTGCAGCATCCCTGACCAGACCGCAGCATCCCTGACTGGAACGCAGCATCTCCAATGGGAATGCAGCATCCCTGACCAGACTGCAGCGTCCCTAACGGGAACGCAGCATCCCTGACCAGAATGCAGCATCTCCGATGGGAATGTAGCATCCCTGATGGGAACGTGGCACCCTGAACCAGAACGAAGCATCCCCGACTGGGATGCAGCATTCCCGACTGGGACGCAGCATTCCCGACTGGGACGCAGCATCCCTGGGCATCCCCTTGCTGGCATCAGCTTTCCACTTCCAAACCAGTTTCAGACAGGGCAGCCCAGCTGTCCCAGTACTGCGTGCCCGGGGTGGGGGATGGCTGTGGTGCCACCCTCCTCCTGCACCTCCCAGCTCGGGTGCTCGCTCCGAGCGAGCAGGGACCGAGCGGATGCAACGGAGCCCTCTGCATCCTCGTGCGGAGTTTCACACCAGCTCCACCAGCCAGGAGAGCTGAACTTCAGCGAAGCCTCCGCGCGGGGAGGCACTTCCAGCAGCCCAGCTCCTGCCTGCAGAGTCGGAGGAGCCAGTAGGTGCCCAGCTGGGAAGAAAAGGAGGAAAAACTGGAGGTAACCGGAGCTGCAGCAGCAAAGGTGGAAGAAAGGAGAGGCCCAGGGTGCTCTGAGCATCACACCAAGGGATGTTCCATAAGTCTCCCCCATCCAAGGGGGTTGGGGCCTCTCCATCCCCCCCCACCCCTCTCACCCCGCCTGGCTCTCGCTGCCAAATTAAAAGCGTACCGCTCACGGCAGCAATAACTCATCCAACGTCTAATGCTCAACATTTTGTCAGGATTATCCCGATTAACCCAGAATTAATCCTGATCTCAATGTTAACAGGATTAGCGTTAAAATCGGATTAGTTTTTTAAACCGGACCCCTTGACTAAAGAAAGGGTCTTTCCCCACCAGATGTGCACAGCCTGCTACCGGCAGCCAGATGTGGGCAGGAGTTGGGCAGGAGCTCGACACCCTGCCACGGGCCCCGGGGGGGGTGAAATAGGGAGCCCCTCCAGCGACCATCTCCCCAACACCAGCACCCACCACCCCTGCCCTGCACAGCGCAAGGAGCCACCCGCGTGATGAGCAGGAGCCTGACATGGGAATGTCGTATTTCCAAGCACAAAACACCCTTTTGCCCTCAGACATGGCCCAGCCGGTTCCACGAGGGACACGGGTGGCTGCTTGTCCCCTCTCCGCATTTTTCCCCCCTCCTTCCTGCTGGCACCATCAGCCTCCTGCCTTCGCCTGCCTGATGAATATTTAAAAACCTGGATCCTCTGCAGCCTCATGAATATTGACGGCTGCTGGTTGCCCGCCGTGGTGGTGGTGGTGGTGGTCCCTCTCCGTGTCCCTCTCCGGGCAGCGGGGTCGGTGGCAGTGCCTTGCCTGGCGGAGGGGAGCGGGATGCCGGCAGAGGAGAAGGCAGCTCCAAGGGCAATCCCGCTGCACCCAGCCATGCTGAGGACTCTGCGTTCAGCCCCCAAAACACTCGCTTTCCTCCCAAAAGCGCAGGGGTGGAGTGGTCTCGCCCCACCAGCAGTGGGGCAGCAGAAGGTGGCGGTGTCCCAGGCAGGGACAGCCCCAGGTGAGGGGACACGCTGCGCCCACTCATCCTCATCTCCCGGCCCTGGGTGCGACCTTGGCTCCGGCAGGGAAGGTAATCATTTACCTCCCAGCAAAGGCAGCCGGACTTTTGTTCCTGGAGCTGTTTTCCCCATGCTTGGACTGGGAATGTCCAGCCTGGCATCTGCGGGGAGAGGAGTATCCCTGCCACGAGACCCCGGACAAATGGGCAGGGGTTTTTCCAGAAACAGCCTGGATCCAGCACCTCCCCTGAGGCCGAGGCGGTTCCAAGGGATGGATAATGGAGGGGGTATGTGGCAGGAGACACCTTTGGGGGTGAGGGTGCCAGTCCTGCCTCCATCCCCGCCATCCTCTTCCTCGCCGGGGCTGAGCGGCGGCCGCGTTCAATCCCTGCTCTCTGGCGACGCTGCCATGTGTGACAGCATCTTCCAAAAATAAGCAAATTACTGCATCCTTCAGGGACGCCGGCGGGTGGGAAGCAAAGCCAAGCGTGAGAAAGCAGCGGAAAGGGGAGGGGGGGGGGCGGGAGGAGGGACGAGCCCTCGCTGGGGGTCGCAGGGCTGCAGCCACCGACGGAGGGGAGCCCGTCCAGGCTGCAAAGCAGCGGGGACACGCGGGTTGGCAGCGTTAGTGACGGGGACTTCACCGTGACAGGTGACAAGGCTCAGCTCTTTGGCTTTTGAGGCGTGATTTGCTGTAACAGCTGTATCCAGGGGGGCCAGGCTCTGGTTAACATGTGCGGGCGCCTCTTGGGAAAAAGGCTCGGAGGGGCTGGTTTGAAGTGCCAAAAAAAAAAAAAAAGAAAAAACAACTTTAGCAGCAACAGCTGTAGGTAAATGGCCCCAAATCCGGGATATCAGCCTGGACGCTGCTGCAGGTCGCGCCGATGCATCTCTCTGGGGGCTCTCAGACAAGTCACCTTGTCCCACTGCGCCTCAGTCTCCCCGTTCCCACACGACGGATACTGCCCTCACCCCTGTCGCAATGACAAACAGTGACAACAGCCAGGAACGACAGACAGACACCGCAGCGCTGGCGAGCGAGCGGCTCCCCTTGGACGGGTCAGAAAACCAGCGAACGCCTCAAAAGCAGAGAGCAAGGAGGAGCTGCACTCCCTTCCCGGCTGCATCCCAGTGGCCGCCTCCTCCTGCGAGCAATAAAATATCCGGCAGCGAAGGAACGGCAGTGCCAGAGGAGCGCGCGGACGCCAAGGCCACCGGGAGGGCGCGGGGAGGAGGGCTGGTGCAGGAGCGGCAGGATTACCGGAGCTAAGCTAGCCTGGTATTTGCTTGTCTCCTACAAGTAAATACCGCTGCCCGCCTGTAATACCGGCTCAGCCAAGGGCCTGCCGGTGAGACGGAAATGGCTTCCTGCTCGGCAGACGAAGCGTTCCCGGGAAGCCCTGGCCGTGCCGGAGGATGCAGAGCCACAGCCCCAAGCGCCCATCGAGCCATCGGCTGCCACTGGAGCCGCGCCGTTCCAGCCCAACGTGGACGACGCAGCCCCAGACACTTGTTTTAAAGACAAAAGTGTCCTGTTCCCCCCCCTCCTTTCTCCCTTCCCAGTCATTTTTTTTCCCCCCGTAGGTTTTTCCTTTAGTCCCTTTGATGTTCTTTTAAAGTCCCGGCACCAAAGGAGCTCACGCGGGGGGCTCTGCCTTCCATCCTTCCCGTTCCTCCTCCAGCCCGCCAGTGACAGCACGGAGCCAGCCCACCCCCTGCGCTGGCGCAGCGGGAGCCCCCCAGCCCTCGGCGCTGCCCTGCAGCTCTCCGTGGCAGAGCCCCCTCCCCACCTTACCCCTGGGGAGGGATCTGCCCCCCGGCCAGAGCCAGGGATGTGTCCCTGGAGCCCCCAAGCCCTGCAAACCACGGTGCCAAGACGCTGCTACCCGGGAGAGGCTAACACCCAGTCCATGGGGTTTGGGTCACCCCGAAACCAGCAGGGATGGGGGGGCCACGAGCTGGGATGCGGTTTAGGTGCTGGGAAGGTGGGTGGGTACCAGGCTGCCCCCCAACCTGCATCTGCCTGGGGACTCAGGGACCAGCAGCAGCGTGACGATAGCCACGGAGCGGCTGGATCAATGGCTCCATGCGAGCACACAGCCATCAGGAAGAGGGAAGGGACATCCGGAAGCTGAGCGGGGCTGGCTCCATCTAGAAGCCAGTGCGGGAACCCCCGGGGCGGGAGGACGGAGCAGGGATGCACGAGGGGATGCGGAGGATCAAAGGGCTGGGGACAGCGCGATCCCTTGGACCCCGCTCCGCAATGACGGCACCGCCACCGACGTGCAAGAGCATCTGCTCATCTCCAGCGCTGAGACCCACCACCACCACCGCGACACAGGGCCCCTCCTGCCCCAAAGCTCACGCCTGGGGACGCCCAAACCGCAGCCGTTGCCTGTGCCCAGGCAGATGGGGGATGCCGAGACAGGAGGAGAGCAGGTCCAGCCCTGGGGTCCCTGGGAATTTGGCACAGCCCTTCCCACCACCCGATCCCCGCCGACCCCATCAGCTGGGGCTGCAACCCCCCCTCTTTGGCCGAGGGATGGAGACGGGCTGGCTCCGCACCCCCAGCAGCGGGACGGTGGCAGCTGGACACAGGCGGGGAACCCAAAGGGGTCATGAAAGTTTTATTTTGGGGAGAGAGCCGGGGGGGCGGGGGGGGGGGAAGCAGCTTTCCCAGCTGAAGGCTGAGCCTACAGAAGACCCCAGGGGACGCAGGTGGCTGCGGTGGCCTCGAGGAAGCCCCCGGCACCTGCTTGCTGGGATCAGCCTCCCCGTGGGGCTCCCCCCATGACAAACCCCCCCCCAGCTGCCGCTCGCTCACGCCCCACTTGGTAGCGGGGTCAGGCAGCTGGGGGCCTCCCTCCGCCGGGAAGCGGGGGGCGATTTAACCCGTAACGCTTTTCCGCAGCGGATACAGCCGGGGAAGACGCTCCACTTACAATGCTAAATACTTCCAAGGCTCAGGTGGAAAAAACACGGAGTTATAGAAAACGCACCCTGTGTGGCCGTGGACCCCCCCAGCCGCCACCGAGCAGCACCCCTCTGGGGTGGGTGGCCCCCCTAAAGCTTATCCCCACGTCATTTCTGGCTCCCAAAAAAATGGAAAGGAAAAAAAATAAAATTACAAAAATTCCAGGCTTCTGTGCCTTCCCCGCCCCCCACCCCATTCCCGGTCCCAGGAATGTCCCCGAGAGCATGTGGCTGAAACCAGGCGGTGAGAACTCAGACAGCTGAATATTCGGGGAGCCCCTGCTCGCAGGCGTTTCGCGCCGCCGGTGCTTCAAGAATGAAAACTCGGAACAAGTGCGCATATTATGCATTTTACGACTCCCCCGCCGCTGGCCGAGGAAAGCGCCCGTTTATTTTCCCCCGCAGGAAGAGCAAACCCACCGGGGACGACAAGCCAAGGTCACCCAGCAACACGCCTGACCTTGAAGCGTTGCCACCGCATCCCTGGGCGAGGAGGAGGGAGGAAGGGGAGTCGGGATGACATGCGTACTGCGCCCGGCCAGACAATAGGGCAACTGTTCGCAGGGTGCTGGCAGGGATCGCCGGGCAGGCACCCACCCTCGGCGCCGCCGGGAGACTCCCGCCAGGCTCCCCTTTGCGCGGCCGGGAAGAGGTGGGATCCGGCACAAAGATCCCGGTGCGATAACGCAAAACACTCACGCTTTCTCCGTTCCGCCGCGGCCTCCCGACGAACAGGCTGGTACCGCGATGCCCGAGGGACAGAGCAGGGGATGGAGACAGAGATGCGATGGCCGACGCAGGACACAGCCGCCCCTTCCCCTCCCCGCAGGGCTCCACACCACCAGCCAAATAAATAACTTCGCTCTCCGGTCTAGAGGTCCCCCCACACGCCAAACACCAGCCGGGCGCTGCGGTCCGGCACGGCGAAGCCCGTTCCTCCTCCCTCTCCACCAATGCCACCTCCTGCCACATTCCAGCTTTAGGGACCAGCATGCTGGCACCCCCTGTCCCCATTCCCGGAGCCTCCTGCCCGTCAGTGTGGGATGAGCCTGGGCTCTCGGGGGAAGAGGGAGATGAGGAGCCCCAAGGGGGATGCAGTGCTGGACAAACGCTCCCGTGCGGAGCAGGGACGGACCCAGCGTGTGATGGGGAGCAGGGCAGGTCCCAGCGCTCCGCAGGGCCACCGACGGGAGGGGACAAACTCTTGGCTCAGCAGCTCTCCCAGGAGGAGCAGGAGGCGGCTGGAAATCAGAGCAACCCTCGTGTCTCCTCCACCTGGACGGAGCTCCGCAGGTGGATTCCCAATCCCATCCGGACCGGGCTCTTTTCTGTGCTTTTCCCGGAATTAAGGTCTCTGCTGCAATGCAATAATTCCAAAGCAGCAGGATCCGGCTGTGGGATGATAACAGTCGAAACGAGGGCAGGACACAGACTCACCCCCCCCAGACAACAGGTTTGTATCTGCACAACGACTCGACCCAAAAGCACAGGATCCTTCTCAGGAGCTTAAGCTGCTGCTGAGCTGAGAACAAACTACTCCGGCACAGGAATCCTTCCACAAAAAACCCGAGCTCCCACCCTCCGACACAGACACAGAGATGAGGCGAGGGTGGAGAAGCGCATGCATTTCAAACAGAAGCACGAAAAAAGCAGAAATACTGACCTTAAAGCTCCAGTAGTTGGGTTGCTAACGAAAAATAAAACAACAAAACAAAAGAAAACAAAAAACACCATTAAGATTCTGGTTTGACTTTTGTTTTCCTTTTGAGAATTGTTGATTTTAAACTGCGACATTAAACCTGCTCTCGTTTCGGCTGAAAGTCCCCTCCCAACGGGTTGCTTAAGTTTCATGCTGCCGAGGGCTGGCGAAGGGGAAGCGGGATCATGCGGGCAGGCAGGGACGGCAATGGGGACTGAATGGAGACTGGGACGCGAGGAAACCGAAGCAGAGGCAGCCCAGCACCACTACTGGAGTCACCAGTATGCCCATGCCATCCCAGCACGTGCTGGTCAGGCTGCCGCCCCGGGATCGGTGCTGGAAACCAGAATAATTTTCATTTTCAAAGGGATCTTCCAATCCCACCCACCCCCCCCCCCCCCTTTTCCCCT
>VZSF01003789.1:6916-23627 GCA_013398295.1 Chionis minor
CCAGAGTCTGACACAAATACAGCTTTCCCGGGCATTAGGAGAGAAATTAGTCCTGTGTCACTCACACCAGGACACCCTCACACCATTGACCTCGGCCCATCCACCAGCCTGTCCAGATCCCTCTGTAGCTCCATCCGGCAGGGCTGGATTTAACTGAAAGGCGACGCCGGGCACCCCCGAGGAGAGGAGGGGGAGCAGAGCAGCGGCCCTGCCCCCCGCCGCCTCAGCCCGGAGCCACAATGGCGCGGCCGCCCTGCGCATGCGCGGTTGGGCCGCGCGCGCCCCCTGCGGCCTGCGGGGAGGCGGCGGCGGCGGGAGAAGGTGGCGGCCGCCCGGGCAGGGAGCGGAGGCCGCCGCTCCAAGGGCTGAGGTAAAAGCGGAGGGACTCGCCCCCTGCAGCCGCGCTGCTGCGTTCCGGCCCCGGGAAGACGCGGGCGAGCCCGGCCTTACCCCGCTCCGTGAGGGACGGGCACAGGCCTCCCCCCACCGTCAACCCACCCCCACAGGCCACATCCCACACACAGTAAAGCCGCAGAGCAGGGTGGAGGGATTGTTTTTTATTTCAAAAGACTGTAAGACAATTTATTTAATTTTTTTTTTTTCCTCTTCAATTTAGTATCAAAACACTTGGTAAGGTTCTTTTTCCTACAGATTGGCCCCTAAAACCGCTACACCAAGCAGCATGCTAGAGCACAAGCTAACACGCCACGAGCTCGACACGTCTCCACACTCACGCCTCACAACTACTACACGTCAGCAATGCACAGCAAGATGGCTTGTACCTTATTAAGACATTAAAGAGCACTCCTGGCTGGGAGGGAAGGCCTCGGTTCCCTCCCTCGGGGTAGGCAAAGAAAAAAAAAAAACAACAAAACTTCCCCAAGAAAACAAGGCTGTTGTACTTAAGCTGTTAAGCGTAACCCAGGGATGAGCGATAAAGCTTGGTGCGTCAGCACTTAGTGAAGGCAAATTGAATGCCCGTGTAGCAATGGGTTAGAGGGGCCGTGGCTTCTCAGAGCCTACCAGGAAAGGAAGTTGGCCAAGGGTGGTGGGGGAGGGAAGGTTCAATTGTTCAGATAACAGGCTTTTTTTTTTTAATTAAAAAAAAAAAAGGCTCCTTTTAACCCCAAGTTGCTTCTCCAACAACACAGAGAGTTACCTTAAAGCTGAGAAACTGAACTGCTCTTTTGGCAAACAGCTCCTGGAAAGGAAGTTCCCCCCCCCCTCCCCTGACGGGCTTCCAATCCCTAGCCCAGCTACTCCGATTCAGTGGCCCGCAGCCAGGAACCGTCACACCCTCCTTCCTCCCCTGACAAAGCAGGGTGGCCCAGAGCTGATTTACAGAAGGTTAATACCGAATTTTAAAGCCAAGAGCTTTGAAGTGTAGCTCACCAGCCTCAGAGTTATTTGGAATGTTTACAATGGTTGCTACAAAAAAAGGTAGTTACAAAATGTATACATCTCAAACATGCTCCCCAAACATTATTGCATTGTTCGTTTCCCTTAATAACGCTGTTTGAAGCTCTGCCCAACCCGATGGCCTTTAACCCCGAGGCGAAGGAGATTTTGTGTTTGGTCAAGTTGGCAACAGAAAGTAAACTCTGGTCCCCAAGGGTTAGAGGTCAGCAGCAGCTGGGCTGGCCCCCCCAGGCATCGTGTGGCAGAGGCAGTGGCGGGGGATCCATTACATCTCGTTCAGGTCTAGCAGGGTCTGGTCCAGCATTCTTTGCGTGCAGAGATGCTCCTCTTTGGTGGATTTCAGTTTATCTGGCAGGAAGCAAGAGTCAAGAGTTACAAGTCGGCTTCAGGCAACCGAAAAAAAGAATCTTCGCCAAAGAAAGCCTGCGCGAGCCCCTTCCCAGCACGCTGCCGCAGCAAGTCCTCGGATCAAGGGTGCCTGGCTGGGTGCAGCTAGAAGCTCCGAAGTTACTTGGCTCATTTGAAGCCCTCACCTCTCGCATTGCTGGTGCTCCCTGTCGGCACGATCACGACGTACCTTTAGGCAGTGCTCTGGGCAGTGGTTTTGCATGCAGGTGCCTCTGACCGTGGCTTTAGCTTTCCACAGGGCTTCAACATTTCCAGGCAGCAGAATCCCCCCCTCCCGTGGGCCCAGCAAGCCACCCAGGAGCAACGCAGAGGTAAAAAAAAAAACACACTTGGAAATCAGCCCCCCCGCTTCCTCCCTCCTGCCTGGAATTACAGCTGGTTGTGCTCCCCTTCCCCGCAGCACAGGACAGAGATGCCAAGCCAGTCACCAAGACCGTCACTACGGAGCAGCAGGGAGCAGACAACCATGCCTCAAGGACAGCAGGGAAGAGGCCGTTTTCAGTGAAGGGCAGGCAGGGAGCGAGTAAGAGCGAAGGTGCTGCAACTCTGCCCGAGCCTACAGGCAGCTGCACAGTCAATTCTCACATGTTCCTTAAGCCAGGAGGAGAGCTCAGATCAGCAACTAGCGCTCTAGGTAGGCTTTACTCCAAAGGTGAGCCCACCCTTATCACTGAAGACATCCACGCGCTGGGACACCGGACAGACAGGCTGTAGAAAGATGTCCTTTAGGTACAGTTTCTCAAAGCCGCTCCCCAACCTCCCCAGGGTGAGAAACCGTGCCCAGAGTCAGAAGCTGCCTTCCTAGAGCACTAGCGACTGCAGCGTTTAAAGATTTCCTGCAAGCACTCAAGACAAAGCTTCATGCTGTGGATTTCACAATTTGCTTTCAAGATGTCCAGGAGCTTTTCAAGATGTCCCAGGAGCTTTCCCAACCAGATCTGGGGGCTCTGCAGCTGCACTGGGGTCAACACCCGGGAATAACCACTTTCCCCAAACCTTCTAGGTTAGGACACAACTATATAGGAAAGTACCACAGGTGTGCAGTGGTTACAGATCACGAGGTCAGTCATTTATTGTTAGAAGCCATCATTCCATGCAGCAGGAAATCCTACAGTCATTCAGCTAACAGTAAATTAAGTCGTAGCACTCAACAGGCATCTACTAGCAGACATAAGCCTAACTTCACCCCACCCCTCTCTTGGTGGGAGCAGCCATTCTGGTTCCATGGAGGAGCCAGGCAGGACCTCCTGGACAAGGGAACAAGACTGCTCAAAACCCAGCCAAGTCTGAGGGTTACTTCACCAAGAACAGAGGTTACCTTTATAAAAATAAACGAAACCAAACTCATAAATAAATTAAGAGGATTAAGTCAAGTGCCCCATTAAATAGCAGGAATTGCATAGAATGTGCAAGTCTGCCAGTCTTAAGAATGGTCAGATTTCACTGTGGTCCACAGCACTGGTGGTGGCAATAAGCTCGCTTAATGGCATTAGTGGGCCCCCTTCTCAGTCACACAGATCATGCAGCGTTAACTTCAGCTCGTTAGAGAGCAGGCGGTTTTTCTCAAGCTGGCTGTACAGGCGCTCTGCAGCAGCAACAGGATTAGGGGAAACAAGAGGAAGAGAGAAAAAGAGAGAAAGGGAAGGTTAGTAGAGCACCAAGATGAGCACATCAAATAAGCCGTCTCCATAACACGTGCCTCCGAGGACCAAGTCTAGGCTATTACACAGATGAAGCTGGGGAGAACAAAGGTTTGTCTTACTCTAACTTGTGTTTCAGCTCGGGAAGATCCCGGAGGAAGCCAAGTGCAGGCAGAAATGGAAGTGCTGCCAAAGGCTTGCAAAGGCAGAGAAAGGAAGAGGAGGACAGCAGAAGAAGATCCTGCAGGCTGAGCTGTACTCAGGTAAGAAGAGACACTTGGGATGCACCTTAAGCCTGTGGAGCACTTTGAGGAAAGAAGCAGACCTACCACAGCTGAACCAGAAGCACCTTCCAGAGTGGAGGCTCTGGAAGCCCACGGCGTGAACTTGATGGGGTTTTAACAGTCGGACAGGGACACCGGAAGAACTGAGAATGACAGCATCTCCTACCTGACCTGGAGGACGCTCCTCCAAGGACATGTCTTTATGCCATGCTAACAACCCACCACATCTAGACAAGGATTGAAGGCAGCCTCTGCTTTGGGTGCAGCACAGGCTCCTATTTTATGTCTCCCCCAGAACAACCACACGAGATGGACACAAACTGCTCCTGCATCTGACAGCCTTCACCTCTCACCCAGTCCTTACAGCCTCGCAGCGCTCTGGTGGCCACACTTGCCCCAAGGCTGGTGTGCCTTGTGCCAAGCACGTGTGCTCATCAGCACCTCTAGGGAAAGGGACAACCTCTCTCATCATGCCCCAGGACACGTCACCTCTCAGGGCAGGACAGCCACCATCCTGCCATGCAACATGCCAGCCACAACCAGCCACCACAGAGAACCAGTTCAGCATCTATCTCTGCCCACCTACACGGAGTTGTCAGGCTGGGAGGACCTTGCCTGATTCTTGCATTTGTGGGAATTCCAGGCAGCGGAAAATCCTTATACGACAACTTCCAGCCTGGCAGAACTAGTCATCACAAAGCCTAGTGATATGCACAGTGTGCTGCCTCCACCGCATGAGTGAGCATAAAGCACAACAATTCTTGCTGGCCTTCGGCTTCTTCTCAAATCCTTGGACTACAAGGTTCCTAGGAATCCAGGGCACCCTCTGAAGGGGATCTACACCATTCCTCATCACCTTCAGTTATTTTGCTCATGAACGAGACCCGGCCAGGTAAGTTTCAGGACACCGAGTCAAGCTGTTCACATGGAGCAGCCAAAGCACATCCCCCTCCGCAGAGAGTCTCAGCCCAGCCCCTCCGTCATGACACGATGTCCCTCCGGCGTGACAGCCACATGCAAGGGGAGAAGCTCACCCTCAGCTCCTCTCGGCCCTCAGCACCTGCTCGAGCTGCACCTCGCTCCGCAGGACAGAGGGGACCAACGCTGATTGACTGCCCCTTCTTTGAAGCCAACAATTTCTGTCCCGTCACAAACGAACTGGAAGTTGAGGACAGTTGTGCTACGGGGGACAGGTACACCCCATCCTGGCCTACACCAGAGCGTAACTTGCACATCCACTACTACTGCTGGCGACTCGCTCTCCGACCTCCATGCTGGTTCTGAGCAGGTAAACTGGGCACCCTGACGCCAGCCTCCAGCCCCAGGTGATCGGGGCTGGTCCTGGGTCTCCAGAGCGGCAGAGGACAGGAGTGAACTGCTGCCAGAAGTACCAGTGACTGCAGGCTGGTGACAGGGCTCACAGCCTTCAAGCAAGTTACTCCTTGTGGCCAGGAACTTCATGACCCACCCACAAAAAGGGAGCAGACTGAAGTAATTAGCATGACCCTTCTCAAGCCCGGCTCTGTTGGGGCTAGCTCCAGCAGTTGGCTGGCTGCTCTCTTCTCCACCCAGCCCGCAGGGCAGCCTTACCAGCCATCTTTGCAAGCTCCAGGACCTGTGCCTCCTGGTCAGCTAATCTGCTTTTGCAGCACTCCTGAGTCAACAGCCCAGCTCACCCCAACCAGCCTGCACAAGCCTGGCAATCCAGTCAGACCAGAAGCCTCTCAAAACCTCCCAGGGCAGAAGTTGCATCACCCACCCACCCATCTATCCACCACCTGGGCATGGAGTTCCATCAGGATCAGCAGGAAAAGGGCCTGCCGCAGCCCAGCCTTCGATAAGATCGCTTGCACTTGCAACACCACCGTGCAACGGCAAAGCCACCAGTTCCACATAGTGGGAGTCGGTAATAAACCCACCGCTGACAGGACCTCCCCGTGAGGAGAGAGGCCGTTTCACAAGGGCAGGGTGCCACCTCCCACCTGGTAAGGGCTGGAAACCTCCACACACCCAGATACTTGTGACAGCAGCTCTGCCCTTCCCACAGGATCTAGAGCTCCTACTCCAGCTGCAGGTTACTGAGGAGTTACGGGTTCCTGCTTCGTGCTTTACAGGCACAGAGTTATTGCCCCACACCCCAGGAGAGTCAAACCACCATCTGCCAGAGCTTTCCAAGCTTCTACCCTTGGAAATTCCTTGTGGGAATGCTCCCTCCTTCCCCACCCAGACCTGGCAGAGAGGGGATAGCCCTGACACAGAAGACAGAGTGAGAACAGGCTGGGGCATTTCAGCGTGTCTGGACTATCCTCATTGCCAGTGCCATTCGTGTGGAAAACGGAGTGACACAAACCTGAGGAAACCACGGGAGGTGTCCCATTTCAAAGCTCTGTTCATGAAGGGCTCTTCGGGCACTGTGGCAGATGAACCGATCCAGAAGGGAAAAAAGTATTTGACAAGCCACCACGAGGCAGCACGTACAGTTACGAGAGACTGATCAGTGTTTATGATACCAGAGCAACTAGCAACAGACTTGCACCAGCGGTGACACACGTCAAGTGTTTGCAGCCTGCCACCACCTGCAGTGCTCAGTGTACAGCTCCGTGCCACACTCCCAGGGGGATCCTGTCACCCTCAGCCCATGCGCGGGGAGGGGAGGACTCTGCAAAACACACAATTCCCTGGCTCGGATGCCCACAGCGCTGCTACAGTGCATCCACGTTCCTGAAGCAAGTGGCCGTAGATCCCCCCCTGCTGTTGACAGGCACAGACAGCACCTCACACCCGACCAGTCCTGTCCAACTGGAAACCAGCCAGAGCTCGCTTGATATTTATTAGCTTTCACACCCTGACAGTGACTAGAAGGCATGGTGACTTCCCACTGCAAACCAGCATTTGGCAACCGAGGCCAGTGAACGCTATGGAGCGGGCAGGTGTGAGGAGCATCTTCAACCAGGCTGAAGCAGGCACAGCTCGGGGACTCCCTGTTACAAACCCCAGCCTCCCGTCTGACCATCCGGAGCGTGCTGCCTGCCGAGGCACCATTTGCAGAGCTGCAATTCCCATCTGTGAGCCATTAAGACACCCGAAGGGGAAACCAAAATCCAGTGCGTTAACGAAGGCTGTGTGTTCCACCAAGGGTGATGAGGGTTACACCGATTTGAAGACAACGCTGAAACAGTAACTCTAAAGCAGCGAGTGGTCACTAGAAACCCACTTCTCAAAAGCACCAGCCATCGCATTCAATTTATGCAAGAGTTGTTTTCCTTAAAAAAGGTGACATCATGCTCAAGCAAGAGGCAAGGGAAATACAAAAGGAGCTTTATGGCTCTACACAATATATGCAGATGAGAACAACATACTCCCAGCTACACCCCAGACATTGAAAGGGCAGCCCCTCAGAGCACAGCAGTGTCTGGCACATCGGGTGAAAACAGAGGGAGCTTTGTTTGGGAGCAAGTGCGGCATAACTGGGGGGCTGCTGCTGCTGCTGTCAAGCTTCAGCGTCTTTACAGCACTCGTTCCCAGGGATGCCCTGTGCACAGTAACTGGGAAAAGGTACTGGAATTCAGAGTGAGATGACGAGAGCACGAACGCAGGGTGCGGATGCAGAACAAGCCACCAAAGCAGAGAGGCAAATCCAAAGTGGAGTTTGGAATCGCAAGACTTATCTGTGTGAGATAGAAGGAGACACTAATTTTAAGAGAAGTTTAAGTATTTGTGCACGGCAAACTTTGCTTAGGGAGCTTTCGGACGCCAGCGTTAAGGCTTTTCCTCTGCAGCGCGAGTACCTGGCCTCTCCTTGGTTAGTGGCAAGGACTGTGCGGAGCAGCTGTTAGCAGAATCCACCACAAATCCAAACTAAAAGCCAAGTAGCAAAGTTGCAGAAACATATGAGTTCAGCTACTTCCACAGATCAGTTCATGATCCAGCCCATCTCAAGCCAACTGTTAAGGCAATTCCTAAGGAATCCACTCGAGCGCTATCCACAGCCTCTTCCAGGAGGAATCCCGAGACCATGGCCCAAGTGGCTCCAGCAGGTAACTAAGCCACATTACCTTAGGAAGCCTTTCCCAGCGGGACTGGGAATTGCACTCCAGAGTTCAAGTTAGAACCCTTTGGGGCCAGCACAGCACTTCGTGTTACACATGCAGATCGCAAGGACCTAGAGTTAGCGTACAGCATGCTGCGGGGAAGCCTCCACAATCCTCGAGGCAAAGATCTGTAGAAGTAACCTAGACAACACAGTGCCATTGATTCTCCAACTATGAAAATCACAGCAAACCAAGCAAGCTCTGGCGGTCTAGCCTGCTGAAGCAAGGGGCAAACACCAGCCAGCTCATATTTACATGGAAGTCATGTCATTCAGGGCGTGGTCCAGTTCCTCACTAATTGCTTTGTACTTCAGTTTCTGGGCATAGAGCTCATCTAGAAGAGGTTTAGGAGGAGAACAAAAGGGAAACAATGAGGGAAGGCAGAGTTCTTCCAACACCCTGGGGCAGGAAAAGCAGTATGGGATTCATGAACAGAAGAAAATGAAGTTAGATGCGGAGCCATCACAACTTCGTATTCGTTCCCGACAATGAACGGGAGGGTTCCGACAGCCTGAGGACAGTCTGACTGGCGAGTGCCTTCCAGGATTACAAGCCAGCTCCGAGGGGAGCAGAGCCAAGAACTCAAACCACAGCAGCTTGTGAGGACAAGCTGCCCAGCTAGGTCAGCAAGAACCACTGACAGGAGGAGTAGCAGGGAAGGGCAACTCCATCCACTTTGGGAGAACCTTCGGAAGGGCAACTCCATCCACTTTGGGAGAACCTTCGGAAGGGCAACTCCATCCACTTTGGGAGAAGCTTGCTACACCTAAGGAAGGTACAGATCAATTGAGGTGCTTTGGTCTCACCTTCAGTCTCAATACAAAACCAGCTTGGGAGAAGTTAGTCATGTAATAGAGGGAATTCCCATTCTGTAGTACACGGGTAGGCAATGTGAGCCGAACAGACAGGCCACACCTGTGTTCTCCATCAGATAATGGAGCAGACAAGCATATCACCCGCCTTCAGGGAAGGAGGCAGGCTTGGAACTCATGCTGAGGCACTCCCTGAGCACTGCACGGAGCTGGCGTGGACTTCTCCCAGCTCTGGCTGCCTAGGAAGAGTGCAGCTGGTAACGTTGTTAACGGCTCCACAGAGCCCAGAGAACTTTGTCAGTTGTCATAAACTAGGTCACTTCAGCAGCAAGGCTGGAGACCGGAGCCAACTCTCAATCAACGTGTTTCAAGGGGAGCATGCAAGGATTTGGCGGAGTTTTTACAGTTCCCAATAAAAGCTTGCCCTGGATCATGAGGTGGCTCAGATTGCTGCTTGGCGGCGGTTCTGGAACAGCTCAGCTGACACCATTGCTATTTCTAGATTAAAAAAATATATATCTCCGGAGTGACTCCAGATGGTAGGATGTGGCTTTGAATCTCCAAGACCTGGCACTAAAAGACCAGACAGGCACATGCCATGGTGGAGGCAGGAGGCCTCTTGTTTTGGTTTACCAGCACCACCGCTCCAGCCACAGCTATCCATGGAAGAACCCAGCCACAGCCCCAGATTTACGGGAGGCAGTTGGAACCTTCTCCTTCCATGGCTTGGGGAAAGGTAGGATTCTGCAACGGCTGGCCTCAAGAGTGCTCCTGACGTACTGTGAAACCAGGAACAGGAGGAGGAGACGAACCCACCCTTGGCACAGGCTGACCACCACATTGCATGGATGGGGCTGCTGGTGGCTTAATCTTGAACCAGGACTGATACTGGTCCTAAGTCTTCACAGGGGCTCTTTCTAGACCCACTGACTACTGGGGTCAACTTGCAGCAACGCTGCCTGCAGCAGCCAGCCACGTGCAGGAGATTCTGCACACAAGCATGTTATTGTAACCAATTCCTGTTGAGTTCAGGCATTTTTTCCTACACCACTCCTTAAATCAGGTTAGGTTGGAGCATAGGAATCCAGTTACATTCCTGAGGACATCACAACCGAGCCACACCAGCCGTGCTATCTGCCACTATCAGTCGGCAAGGTGTTTGGATCAAGAGCTTGAGGCCTGCCGCAGCACAGCCAGGGAACTGTTTTCCAAGTAGATATACAGGGCACGACTCGAGCCCAGAGGCACCAAGCCTCACCTCAGAAGCAGAGTTAGGTCATACTCCACGTACTGAGGAGCAGAACAGTGTCTCCACTCTCCAGTTATCTGGGAGACAGCCTTCCTCAGCTCCCCACTCCTTACCACGTAACTCTTTGGCTTCCCATCCCCACAACGTACCTTCCAAATCATCAATTGTCTTCTCCAGCTTGGCTACAGACCGCTCAGCGAATTCAGCACGGGTCTCCGCCTGCCAGACAGAAGCGATCCAGTCAGTACAACAGCTTTGGGATACAGCAAAGGACTACGCAGGCATCAGCTGAGGACATGAAGTCTCCCACCCGATCAAGCTGAGGCCACCCCAACATCGTCACTCACCTCTTTGAGTTTATCAGTCAGGATCTTGATCTCTTCTTCATATTTATCCTCTTTTTGGGAGTACTGTGGAAAAGGAGAGGAGTCAGCACTCAGCAGCCCCAGATATCTCCCACTCCAGAGAGCCCACAGCTACAGAGGGAGACTTAAACTCCTCACCGCAGCGCACATGCCCACAGAAACTTCAACCTGGGAGTTGGTTACACCCTTAGCCTAGTCCAAACAGGACTGGGTCAGGCAGCAAGTCCCACATCGTGCACGGAACACAAACTTGGGCACAGAAAAATTCTCATCCCAGCAGCATAAACATTGTGACCGACCAAGTCTTGCCCCAAGGCAGGGAAGGGCGGCCAGACTTCCCTCTGAGCTTCTACAGCCAACATGAGCCCTGCACCGAAATCCATTAGCTCTCCCAGGAGAGCAAGCACGGCTCTCCTCGCTTAAGGCTGCGGTTGCATCATCTCCATCCCAGCGGGTGCTCTGCCGTCACACGCCTTCCTAGCAGAACAGAAATCTTTCTGGCCCTTGGACAAGCAGCCCTACCTTCTCAGCCTGAGCCTCAAGAGACTTGAGATTGTTGGTGACATTCTTCAGCTCTTCTTCCAGCTCGGAACATTTACTGTGGGGTTTTGTAAAGAAAGGGGGGCGGGGGGGGAAGGAAAAGAAGAAGTGGGAGGGAAAGACAGGAGACACAAGAAGTGAATCCACGTGCAGGGAAGACCACGAAGTTTGTGAGGAGACAGTCTGTGATCAGACTGGACGAGACCCTGCTTTCAGGCACTCGTGCGGAAAGCAAGTTCCCTTCCTGCCTCCACGTTCACATTTGAACTATTCTGCCAGCACATGCGCAGGGCACCAAGCCGAGCAGCTGAGATATGGACACAGATTTCTGCCGGACCTGGAGTCTTCAGGGAGAAGCTGCATGTTTAGTTTGATGTAAGGAGGGAAGCTGTTCTGATGGACAGATGGACAGCCACCACCACTCAGACAGGAATACTTATGGGCAGAAAGGACAGAACATTCCAGGAGAGAGAAAGACACAGTGAAGCTGAGGGAAGGAGCGTAGCAAGAAGACCACAGAGTTCTGGTTTAATGGTTCGAGAAGGGAAAGGTTAGTACCTTTTCTTCGGCAACAGACAGACACTTCAAGTTCTGGTCCATCACTCTGATCTGCTCCTGCAGCTCCCGGCAACGACTGTTAGTGACGGTCACACGATGGCACAAGCCAGGTGGGGGCAAGGGTCAAAAGGAGCACCAAATAACACAATACCACAGAGCAAAAAAAAGGGGGTAGGGGAAAAACACAAAAAAGTCATGGTCATGACATGCATGTCTGGGCAGGAAGCACAGTGCTACTGCTGCGTACACACTAACTTTGTTAGACAAGGCCCAGAGTACAGAAGGCCCCGACTGGCTCCTCAGGGATCAGCTGGAGCATCCAGATGCGTGAAAGGAGCCCAGGCACCACAATTCCTGTGTCTGCTCCCAGCAGAGGAAGTCCAGCTTGCTGCTCAGCAGTGCAGAAGTCTGTTACCGCAAATATTTTAAGAGGCCAGAGACCAGCCTCAGCCACAGTTCCGACCTCGGACATCTCACATGCCACTTTAGCTGCCGGCCCGGGAGACCTCAGCCATTTTAGGACAAGTGCTGTGTGTTCACGTGCCCCGCAGCAACGTGGAAAGCTCTCGTGACCACACCTACAAAGCCGTGCTGGTGGACACCAACCGAGTGGGGAAGGATCCTCTGGGCTCCCTAACGAGGGATTCCCTCCATGCAAAGGGGCATAACATCTTCACTACCAGGCAAACCACGTCACAACCTCCACAGCCTCAGTGGATCCAATCCTGTCCTGAGCAGGAAAGTGTTTCCAATTCTTTCATCTAAGGCTCTAAACCCATCCTGTGCTTCAGGCCTTGTGTAACAAGGTTAGAAATGCCGTGTTAGTTCCCATGCAAAGGCAGACGTGCCAGTTACATGCAAGCAGATTACTCACGACTCCGCAAGCTCAGCTCTCTCTTCAGTACGCTCCAGATCTCCTTCTATGATCACCAGTTTCCGAGCAACCTGGAAAGAAGAAATGGAGTTAAGAGGAAGGAAGATGATCTTGTACTCGTAGGCTGTGCAAGACAGCAAAGGGAACATTTCCAGGAGACACAGGAGCCGCCAGAGCCTTTTGGCTAAGGAGAGCACTAATGTAGCTCTGCTAAAAGCCAGGCTCTTCTCCCCTGAGATTCGCTAAGGAAAGCCCTGCCTGCAGGAAGAGGAGCTGCCTCTCCTGGCCAGGGTCAGCTGGACTACAGCATCCAAGGGTCTCACCTCCTCATACTTCCTGTCTGCCTCCTCTGCAATGTGCTTGGCTTCCTTGAGCTGGATCTCCTGCAGTTCCATCTTCTCCTCATCCTTCAGGGCTCTGTTTTCAATGACTTTCATGCCTCTGCCCAAAAGAAAGCACAGGGAGAGGAGATGTAGAAAACAATCCCGTACGAGCCAGGAGTGTAATGAGTTTCAGAGCATCACCAGCGCTCCCCTGGGACAACATTGCCTCCTTATGAGCTGCGACACCTCTGAGTGCAGAGGGTCACACAGGAAGGCAGACACCACTGGGCTGATGCAAATACAGCAACCTCGATTGCTCGGAATTAACTGTTACTTGGAGCATTACTCCAGCAGCTCATTGGGCCCCTGGACCAAGGGAAACGCGGTGCTGCTGAGAAGAACAAGCCAGGCTGTCTTAGTGACTCCACACAGCTGAGCCAAGCACTTTCCAGGCTGGAATGCAGGAAGAGCCAAGTCCATCTTTATGGCAGGATATCAGCTGGGTCAGGCTGCTCACTACAGCGTGTGCACTAACGAAGCACATCAGCCAACTGGAAGCCGACCACTCCCCTCTGAATCACACTGCCAGGTCAGAGGACGCCTGCCAGAAGGCAGGATGCTGGCAGAGGCAGTGGGAAGAGAGGCTTCCCCACCTGCAGCCACCTTTCCAGGTCAACGGTGTCCTAGAACCCACTTATTTCTCCTCCCTTGAAGGCGGGGATGCATGGTAGCGCACAGCGCTTACTTGCTCCTTAGCCTCAGGTTCCAAGATACTCACTCAAGGCCAACAGCATTGTTTTACTCGCTCCGCATAAGGAGGTACCGACTCCCACATCCAGCCTTGATGTGGTATCTACTTCCCACCCTCCAGGAAGCCCGAGAGCGTGATGGCACCAGGCCCTCAGACAGGAACATGCCCGAGATGTTTGACAGAGTAAGAGCAGTAGCCGTTGCTCACCTTTCACTTTCATCTGCAGCCTTCTCTGCCTCTTCCAGCTTCTGCAGAGCTGTGGCCAGGCGCTCCTGGGCTCGGTCTAACTCCTCCTCTACCAGCTGAATACGGCGATTCAAAGACGCCACTTCTGCCTCGGCCTAGAGGGAGCAGATGAGGGTCACTCAGCCTGTGGCAGGTTTAGCACTTAGTGCAGGGCAGCCGGAGTCTTCAGGTCAGTGGCAGCACATGGGAAGCCAAAACAAAACCAGGCTGCTTTATCCACTTTCTTACAGAGGCTGCACTCCCCTACACTTGCACACACGTTAAGCTTCACAATGTTCCAGCCACACGTGCTTTGTCCGTGCAGCAGTCGTCCCGCAGGTCTCTCGCCTGTCAGCTTGAGCTGACATGACAGTTTAAGCCATAAACACTAAGTAGATGACTTACGCTAATGGGTCTTCTCTGCAGCTGCTGTAACCCTGCCAGGCCATCAATCACAGTCCTATTTATCCACCACACCAGAGCTCTGTGACAGCTACCATTAGCACAAAGTCAGTTTACTCATGTGGCCGGGACGTGAGCATTCCTTGAAACAAGCCTTCTCATCAAGCAACGTGAGAAAGATTAACAGCTTCAGGTCAGGAGGTCTGTCGAGCTGCATCAGGGCACTGACAGACCGGGCTTTCTACAGCGCTGCCCTGACCCGGGGCAGCAGCAGGGCTCAGCCGGTGGCCGCGGGGCCCACAAGCCCCCGAGAACCAGCTCTGCTCTCCGCTTCCTTCCTCCCAGTCCGTCACTAACAGTCCAGAGAAAGAGCAAAAGCCTCACCCAGTCTTGAGACAGTTGAGGTGGCTGTTCCCCAGCAACAGCCGCAACGCAGACAGCCACCTCAGCTCAGTCATACACCCCAGGAGCTGGCGAAATTGCCACCAGCCCGCAGGCACTGCGCACTTGCCAGAAGCGTGACCACAAAAGTGATCAAGGCTTTAATGAACCAGCAGAGACCAGAAGCCACCGCACGCCCCCAGCGAGGCCTGTTACGGCAGCACTGCTATCAACCACAAGGCATCTGCTTGCAGCCCAGTCTGCATCAACCCCAACCAGAGCCCGGGGGCAAGCCTAGATCCTGTTGTGAACACTAACACCCCACGGGAGCCACGCCAAGGGAAGCCAGCACCCTGCTCTCCAGCAGGAACACCGCACTGCCACGAAGATGGAGGGGGCTGCGGGTGCTGCAGGGCAGCACTGTTGATCTTCTACAGAGACCTGGGCGCAGGCACATGCCAGGCGTATATGAAATATCCCAGCTACTGGTAACAAAGCAGCCTGCAAGGACACGCTGCTTCTAACCATGCCCAAGGAGGGAGGAGCGGAGAGATGAAAGAAGCCAGTGTTAGAGCAGGGCCCGGCACAAATCACGTTCAGTTCCTGGGAGAGGCTGTCCGAGCGCTCCCCCTCCGGCTGGCAGCAAGGCACTTTGCACCCCTCTGCCCCCCCCGAAGCGTGTTTCAAGACCAGGTTGTGAGAAGAGGAGCTGAAGAAGAGCTCCCATGCCGGCACACCCTGCTCTTCACCAGGGAAACCCACAACACTTTGATGCTCCAACAAGGCAGCACTGCAGCGGGCTGCCCCACAGCCAGCCCCGCCGGCAAGCTCCTCCGGAGGAGGAAATGGTCTGCTCAAAGAGGAACAAAATGATATGTTAAACAGAACTGGGAAGGAGACTGCTTGGCACACATGTCTTCTGCCTCTTAAAGAGGCAACGAGCTGTCACAGTGGAGAGCCTCCACCTTCTCCCAGGGGATGGAGACACACCAGCACAGCAGGTCTCTGTTTCCTGACCCTCAACCACAGCATTTAGCCCTGACTTCCTGCACACAGCGCTGAACCCACCCAAAAACCCCACTCTTGTTTTTAAGGAACTGCCTCTCTGCAGAAGGGTCCTTGCACCTCTCTTTCCGCTCCCTCCTCACTGGATACAGCTGAGCTGTCAGGCTTCCCCGGAGCACAGGGGCGACACTTCCAGGCAGCCCTGCTGCTGACCAGCACATTCTCCTTACGCCATGCTTCCTTCAGGAAGGCAGCCCTGAGTCAGGGAACTACCAGGAGCTCTGCAAGCCAAAGGCAAAGCTCTCCTGAGCCTTTGAGACTCACCATCCCTTCCCCAGGCCACGGAGGTCTAACAGGGACACCCCTCAGGAGCCAAGAGGCAGACCACAGGGCGAGTACAAGACGTCACTACACTGGGAGCACTGGTTGTCTCTCCCCAGGTAGCGAGGCTCCAGCAAGCTGGGAGAAACACACACGTTCCCATGACAACCCCGCTATCGCAAGAGAATTCCTTATGTGGCTGCAAAGACAGAGCCCTGCTGAGGTCTGGCAGTGGCCTCGTCCCACCGCACGCCACGGCAGACGCTTCTGCCACCAGCCCCAGCAGCAAAGCCCAGTCTAGTCCCACAGCCGCCGCTCCTCACGGACGCCACACCCGGGCGGCGGGGCTGGAAAAGCCTCAGCTTCACATCTTAAACGGAACCAGCAACAAAGTCACCATGCGGATTTGCCAGGAGTCCTGCTCAGACGTGAGCCAGCCGTCCACGAGGACCTGCCCCGTGCCACCCCATCCTCGTTCCCACAACGCCACCGGCCCTGCCTGCCTCCCCGGCCCGACAGAGCCGTGAGAGCAGGCACCCACCAATTCAGATTCCGCCGTGGCTTCTCCTTCCTTCCCTCCCAGCAATCCCAGTCTGCCCCCATCACGCTGCTGGCCTCAGGGGCAGCTGGGATCCCCGCTGGCCGGGATTCTGGCAGGATGCAGAACCTGGGAGTTTTCCCCCTGGGCTCCTGCACTGGCAGCAGCAGGAGTGAAATCACTTCCATTTTATCAGCACACACCGAGGCCACTCACACCTTTGTGCTTGCAACACTGGGCCAGACAAGATGGCCGGGTTCCTCCCCCTTCCTCCGCCAACTCGGAGCCAGCAGGCAACCGGGGAACCCCACCGGGCACCGGCAGCCCCGTGTCCCCCCTCCCCAACCGGCCGCTTTCACCTCGGTAACGATGAAATAAAGACCGGGGGCCTCCCCCCTGCTTCGGTCACGCCCCAGCACCGGCCGAGGAGGCATCGCGGTTGGGGACCCCGGTGAGAGCCGCCGCCGCGGTGGTGAAAGGGACCCCCCCGCACCCCCGCCCCGGTGCCAGCAGACCCCACGGCGG
>VZSF01003791.1:0-67812 GCA_013398295.1 Chionis minor
GCTGAGGCCAAACCACAACACATGTTAATATACATGTTGTGGGATTAACACTTTCAATTTATCTACCAATAGTTGGCAGTGTTCACTCAGTTCTTTAGAGGCATGACAGCAATTCAAGACGATAGCCAAAAGCATCACACTGTCTGGGCTAGGGTTATATGCTAAACTTCACTCTATTTTGTCCAGGCACATTAAGTCATTCCACGAAAATTAAATTTACTTTTTGAACCTGCAAGGATGCAAAACTTCCATTCTGCTTCCCTGTCTTTTTAATGGTTCAGGCTTAAGACATTATCTTAATCTTCAGCTCTACTACCTCAGTACTCCTGGCAGTGTCCTTTCTTGTATCATAGTTTCACTTCCTTCTTTACCGTTCTTCCTAATTTACATTCCCATTAACATCATCCCTCCTAAATACTAAAAAGAAGACAGCAGTAATGACTTGGAGTACTTGTCTTATTCTCCCCTGATTTTACATTGAGTGGGTTTGCCCAGACAAAAGCCTGGGGAGCACCTCCCACTTTCATATTGGCATAATTGAAGACTTTATCATCCTATTAGTTTGGTACATTACTTAATGTAATTTTAAACAGACACCTTTTGCTTAATTCTGAACCCATGAAGTCAACATAGAGATGTTACCAAGGGCAAGGATAAGTTAGCACTAGCTAGTTTTGAAAAATCCTAATCAGAGAAGTCAGCCTTCAAAGACTTCCATTTAATCTGATGGGTTTACGAACCAGTTGGAAACTTCAATTCGCACCTTCCTACCCCCAGTGTTTTGCAGAAATATATATGCCTATATATTTCTGCATCTACATGTAACAATACATATTTCTGCATTTTTTGTATTTCATTCTTTTGGCTAAATACATGTCATTTCATATTTTTCTCCACTTGCTAATTTTACTTTGACAAGTCTTGATAGATGACAGGAAATCTTCTCTTGTGGCTTTCCCACATTCCTTTGGGCCCGATTGCATATCCATAAGCGATCATTGAAGTCACCTGCTTACTGACAAAACAATATCTAAAAAAAGCTACATCGTTATTCAAAGAACTACACACAATCCAACACCATGAATCAGTACTTGCTTCAAATCACAGAGGTGCTAACTTCATTACCAAAAGCACAGACTATGACAGAACAAGTATCTTTTTTTTTTGCAACACTGGACTTGAGGCTGGGAAAAGGAAAGAGAAGATCTCTCCATTCTGATCACTCTCAAAACTTCTTTGCCCATCAAAAAGCCAAATGCTCCAGGTTAGCATTCTGGACCAAAATAACAGATATGCACAAGTGAGAGAGACAGTATGAGCATAGGAGTTAATGGGATAATGTGGTGCTGATCCCACCATAAGGACAATGACACAGGAAACACCCTAGGAACATGTTGGTTATTACTAGTAAGTAGTGAAACCCAAGCAACAGTACAGGCTGAGGACCGACTGGCTGGGAGCCTAAAAGGTGACCATACATCTCTCAAAACAGACAAGGAAAAGGATAGAAAAAGGAAGGGCTCTTACACAGTCATACAGCACCTACTCTAGAGTATTTCCTTATCTCTTAATATTAGGCTAGAAATACTTGGGAGAATAGATCTCCCTTTCATTTCCTTACACTATTCATACAGAAAATAACCCAACGCATTCCACTTTCATGACATATATTGAAAAAGTAGTGAGAGAACTGCCATCTCCCTTCCCCATTTCCTTCACATCATCCACTGCAAACACAAGCACTTAAATTTGGGCTACAGTTCTATGTTTACCAACATTTGTGAGACAGTGGGAAGAAATACTCTGATTTTAGATCCAACTAAAATAACTTCAAGACCGCTCTGCTTTGGACCAGGTCAGCAATTGAAAGCTGAAGCAGAATGTGCTTTTGCACATCACTGAAGTAAGATATGAAATACAGACAAGCACCCTTCTCTGTCCCCAGACATTTCCCAATAAGTGAGCCGGCTAGCTGTCCTTTCTTGCCTTACTATCATCAAGATGTGACCCATTAAGACCAGATGCAAAAACATTCTTACAGACAGTTTAACCTATATCTGAGCTTCAGGTGTGTCTGCCATCCCTACTCCTTAAGCATCCAGAGGGGAGAACCTGCTGTTCCTTATTCCTAGCTACCATGACCAGCTTTATTTGCACAGAAAAGCAAAGGTATGAGTGGAGAAACAGCACGTTTACGTTCTAAGGTGCACAGGAAGACAGATACCTTGTACTTCCACAGTACTGATACAACTGTTGCCTGTATCATTCTCCACTGACTAGTATTTAGACAGTTATTTCACCCACAGAATTTGGAAGGCTTACAAAATAGAAGTGCATTTGTCCCAGATACACCATGTTAAAACACTTCATCCTGAAAATATACCACTAGCAATACAAATCTTTAAAATACATAACCAAAGCTATCTAGCATTCTTACTTGATCAAATAAGAGATTGTCTTTTCACATTATATCATCACAAGCTGACAATTATTAAATACTTGTCTCCAGAACTGTAACTACATTGGCAATTCATTTCAAAGCTTATGATGTATAACAAAGAAGAAACTCAAAGTGATCTTACCATCAAGGGCATAAGTTTTTTAAATGTCTGTACAGATCCATCACAAGTGATCATGGGAACAGTAGACGACGCATACCGTACCTACAAAAAAAAAATAACTGAAGGGGTCTGCTATAAATTCTAGCAATGACAACGAGCCTTTACCTCTAACAGTTTGCACTGAAGTTCAACTGTAGTTGTAGTGAGATGTATCATTTGAAAAGCAAGGGAGAACTTACAGTAGACACCAGACTAGTAAGCTGTTCATATTCAATTTTGTAGACTTTTTTCAACACTTTTATTAGAAAGTAATATTACAATTGGTTTAAAAATTTCATATAAATTTACTGGGATAGACTCTTAGCAGACATCTAGTGGAGAATTTATGTAAAGCTTATTTTTGTTTCTACTCTCAATTATGCAGTACCACAAAGAAATTAAAAAAAAGAAAACATCAAAAATCAACACCAAATTCCCAAAGTGATGTTACCCAGAGGAGTCATGTTATATGTAATACAACAAATGACAATTAGTCACTTGACACATGCAAGTGGTGGCTCTTGATACCATCCTGATGAACAAGGAAACACATCCAGGAACCCTGACTACTCAAGAAAGATAACCAGCCAGAATTTAAACATGTTGGTTCAAGTTAGAAGAAACAGAAATATGGAACAGTTCATTCAAGCATGAATCCATCAACTTGGATTTGACAGCACAAAAACCTTGCAGTTAAAAAGAGCAGCTTCGTTCTCAAAAAAGAGGTGATGAAGCTAGGTTCAATAAACATTAAACAAGTATATTCTGTCTCAGAAGACATCTGGTAGCGAGTCCTTCAAACTGGATTCATCATTATTAGGAGTGTCATAGACAGCTATTTCATTGAGCTAATTGGGCATAGCCACCTAGCTTTACCTTAAAACACAAGCTCTCTCATTACTTCCTTTGCGCTCTCTAAGCAAGAGCTGCACAAATAAACAATAACATTAAAGATGCATAAGAAAAAAGCCTGAAGTTCGGTCATAGCCTTGTACTGCAGGTAAACCAACTTAATAGGTACAACAAATCGCAAATACAGTTTGTCAGAGACAGCAGATGGGACCAAGCAGACTCTGAGCATGTATGTGAACAAGGGAGAACAGTCAGTGGAGGTGCCTGAGCACTTCCCCTCAGCATCTGCAAGTACTGCAGATGGACAGAAAAAGCTGATGGACATGATGTATTGTGTTATGCACAGACCCGCATCATTAATGCTGTGTATTCACATAAAACAGTGGAGCTATACACCCCAAGGCAGTGTAATTATCCACGTCTTTTTTGACAATGGGACACCAACCTAGAAGAGCTCAGTAACTTTCTGCTTCAGCCTGATACCCAGTTATTTTCTCCCTAGAGAAGATTTTTTTTTTCTGGAAGGGTTCTGCCCACTTTGACTTTTATATTGCTTTTCCCCCTTTCTCAAAGTTACCTAGCATTTACCAGTCCCTCATGAAGGCATCAACATACAACTACATGGAGCATAAACATCTGAGTAGCCGAAGAAAGAGACACGACCACCTTCATTAGCACACAAAAAGCAGGTATTAACACTTTCCCCCCACCTAATTCCACAGACTCTGGCCATCCCACTTCATGCATTTTACTCCAGAAGTGAGTTAGCTCTGTTATCTTTGCAAAATCTATTTGAAATTACCTGCACATGCAAAGTTTCATCTCAAATGCTAACCAGATACAATGTTCATCATTACTGAACTATTATGGAACTGGAGCTGGTGCTCTCATTCCCTACCAGAACCTGCAACACCTTCACAAGAGGCAAATGCTTCAGCTCCTCCTGAAACATATGGGAGATGTCTAGGTTCACAGTGCATGAATTTTAGTCAGGTGAGTGGAAGACATTTAAACAGTTCATAAAAGATTCCAAGGATAAAGTATGCCCAATTTAGGAGAAGACCAAGTCTGAGATCAGCTCAGGAACCTGAAGGTGCACAAGTCCATGGGACCTGATAAGATTCACCTGCAGGTCCTGAGGGAAATAGCAGATGAAGTTGCCAAGCCACTATCCATCACAGCTGATAAGTCAGGGCAGCCCACTGAAGTTCCTGATGACTGGAAAAGGGGAAACATAACCTCTATTTTTAAAAAGGGAAAAAAGGAAGACCCAGGGAACTACAGGCCAGTCAGTCTTACCTCTGTCCCTGGCAAGATCATGGAGGAGATCCTCCTGGAAAATCTGCTAAGGCACAGGCAAAATAAGGAGGTAATCAGTGGCAGCCAACCTGGCTTCATAAGGGCAAGTTGTGCCTGACAAATTTGGTGGCCTCACACAAAAATGTTAGGCCACTTAGCATTGGTGGCTAAGGGGAGAGCAACAGACATCACCTACCTAGACTTGTGCAAAGCATTTGACACTGTCCTGTATGACATCCTGGTCTCTAAATTGAAGAGACATGGATTTGGAAGCACTGGCACAGGTTGCCCATGGAAGCTGTGGATGCCCCATCCCTGGAGCTGTTCAAGGCCAGGTTGGATGAGGCTTTGAGCAGCCAGGTCTAGTAGGAGGTATCCCTGCCCATGGCAGGAGGAATGAAACTAGATGATCTTGAAGGTCCCTTCCAAAGCAAACCATTCTATGACTCTTTGTCTTAAGCTAGAAGCCATATTTAGACTGAAACAAGGCAATAGATCTGACTGCAGTTTTGGGGCAATTGTGTCAACATCACTCCCTCCACCTCCACAGCTCCACATTTTGAAGAGCACCTCCCTTTGTGGATCTACACTACCAATTAAAAGGTAAAAGCTTAATCTTTACAGGGTATTTGAGCATACCAAATATTTACCCAACTCTAGTTCTCTTCAGTTACCTCCAGCTTCTGGAGATGGAAATATTGCATCTGTCTCAAGACTTCGCAAACTTTGTTTTCATATAATGACCCTAGTAAAGAAATCATTAGGCAATAGCTGTTAACTGAAGGTGAGATATTTTCTAAACTGTAGATATTGGCATTCTTTATCTCCATCCTCAGTTAGCTCAAGAGTATCAACTGTACTAAATACATTCAAACCCAAAGATCTGTACTAAATACATTCAAACCCAAAGATCTGTAAAATCTTTTACATAACACTGCAAAGTGACTTATTTCTATATAAAGAGAGAAGATAGGAACATGATGTCATCTCAACATTACAAAAAATAATGCTGCTTTGACAGCCCAGTAAAGACTGTTTTTAAGTTTTAAAAGAAAATGACTGTCACAGACAAATAAGTTTTTGTGATAGTGCTGGAAAGTCAAAATCAGAATCTGAATGAGTATTCACATCTTACATGTTGAAAGCCTTAATCCACCATATGAATTTTTAGATGATTAACCACTTTTCTGTGTAATGTCATAGTACTTTCATCCAGGAAATACATAAAACTATCCTTGACCCTTTAAACACCTTACAAATAGTTCCTAAAAGAAGTATTTAAAAAATCTTCAACATGCATTATAGCACAGTTCATTGTTTCCGTAAATGAGCTGTGTTCTATGTGTCACACTTCTACCACACTAGTCTTATCCCATTGTAATAATTACGTCAGAAACACAGCCAAACTTACTGAACTCTGCAGTATTTCTGACAGCAATCATCTACAAGTTGCTGTTAAAGCTCTAAAAAGACCTCAGAGAAGTAACTTCCAGTTCAGAAATCACAAGAGAATGAGGAGAATAAACAAAACCTGCTCAGTGAGCTGACTCACCCTTACAATGGCATTATAGAAGCAGTGTTTAGCAGTACATTCCCAAGGACAACACCTACTGTATTCAGAGGTTAAAAGCAAGAATATGGATTGATTTAATTTTTTCCTCTAACATGATATGTCAAGAAGTTTAGACCATCTGGTGCAGAAGAATACTTATCTCACAGTTTAAATGCATAGCAGAGACATAACTATTGAATTATTATTAGAACTACAAATAACTAGCCTGTTATCTTACCTTATGCAAGACTACTAATTTATACAGTCTCAAGGTGTTAATTGCTTTCTCCTGACTTAAAAAAAAAGCAGGTTTGCTTTATAAGGGAGGTTTTTTATACTTTTCAACAAATATGAAACTAATTGTTAGCAGATTTTTTTTTTCCTTATTTCTTCTTTAGGAAGAGAAAAGGTTGGGAGGAACATAGGCATCTCGTACTAGTATCCAGAGACTAACCACAGAGCTACCCCCTTCTGGGGAAGAAACAAGACTGATGTGAATACAAAGAACATCTGTTCTCCATGAGCCACCATCTTCTGCAGTTAGAAAGTCACCAGGGAAGGAGTACTGTTATCATCCACTCTACCATGAAACCCCACCATTAGCAAGAGATTAGGAAGTATTTGATGCAGAGAAGTACTACAAACATCTATTGACCAATGGTAGCTCTTACTGCCTCATCCACTCTTGGTGGTTTCCAGGTGACCACAGGCAGTAAAGATGCAATTACTTCTCTTTCACTTACACACACACAAAGAAGTTGAGACAGAGAATCTTCACAAATGCTGGTCTTGGCCGTGCAGAAATCAAGTAAGTTCAGGGGGACCTAGACAAGCTGGAAGAATGAACCAACCTCACAAAATTCAAGAAGGACAAAAGCCAAGTCCTTCCCTTGGGAGGGACTAACTCCAACAACAGTACAGGCTGGGGAGAGGCTGGCTGGCAAACAGTTCTACTGAAGAGAAAAGGATTTGAACGGCCTGGTGGACAGCACAATGCACACATCTACAGTGTGTCCTGGCAGGAGCAAAGGCAGCATCCTAGGCTGTATCAAGAGAAGCAAAGACAGTTGTTTAAGGGAAACAATTATTCTTCTTTCCTCCATAATATCAATGAATTCAAGCAAGTTCAGGAGGGCCACAAAAACAGTCAGCACATAGAAGCACATGTCCTTTGAAGATGTATTGAGGCAAACTGGGCTTGTTTGGCTTGAAAAAGAGGCAGCTTTGGGAGGAACCTAATAGTAGCCTTCTAATACTATCAAGAGGATAAAGCCAACTTCTCCATTGCAGTGAACAACAAGAAGATGGGAGACAGCAGGCATAAATTGAAGTAAATGATTCTGAGTAGATACAATGGGGAAAAAAAGACACTAAAAAATAATTAAGCACAGGAGCAGGGGCCCAGAGAGGTTATATAACCTCCATCCTTGGAGGTTATCTTTATCAAGAACAGCACGGCCAGCAGGAGCATGGCAGTGATTATGCCCCTGTATTCAGCGCTGATGAGGCCACAACTTAAGTACTGTATTCAGTTTTAGGCACCACAGTCTAGGAGGGACATTGAGGTGCTGGAGCGTGTCCAGAGAAGGGCAGTGAAACTGGTGAGGGGTCTAGAAAACATGTCCTATGAGGAGCGGCTGAGAGAGTTGGGATTGTTTAGCCTGGAGAAGAG
Organism: Chionis minor; assembly: GCA_013398295.1. Classification (NCBI taxonomy): domain Eukaryota; kingdom Metazoa; phylum Chordata; class Aves; order Charadriiformes; family Chionidae; genus Chionis; species Chionis minor. The sequence continues at coordinate 7,976 of VZSF01003791.1, forward strand.
AAGGTTGAGGGGAGACCTTAATCACTCTCTACAACTACCTGAAAGGAGGTTGCAGTGAGGTGGGGGTCAGCATCTTCTCCCAAGTAACAAGCAACAGGACAAGAGGAAATGGCCTCAAGTGATGCCAGGGGAGGTTTAGGTTAGATATTAGGAAAAACTTCTTTACGGAAAGGGTTGTCAAGCACTGGAACAGGCTGCCCAGGGAAGTGGTGGAATCACCATCCCTGGAGGTATTTAAAAGACAGGTAGATGTGGTGTTGAGGGACATGGTTTAGGGGTGGTTTAGCAGTGTTAGGTTTATGGTTGGACTCGATCTTGAAGGTCTCCTCCAACCTAAGTGATTCTGTGATTCTGTTTTCAAAACCCAATTGGATAAAGCCCTGATGATCCTGAGGTAACCTACTTTGAGCAGCAGATTGGGCTAGAAACTGCCAAGGTAATTTCCAGACTGAATGATTTTGCAATTCCATCTCTATTGGCTCTTCAGCTAGGTGCTTACAAAGCCACCTCACTGTTTCAGATTACCAGTTTCCTTGCTATTCAGTAATATTCAGTTCTATGAGATGCAAAATGTACCATCCGTCTAGTTGGAAATGAATTTATTTTCCAAGCTTACAGTAAAAAATAGCCTTCTGACTGTAAGCAAATTTCTATAGAAAATTTCAACAATAAAGTTATACAAACTGATTTTTTCTTACTCTCCTCCCCTGTGCTACTGAAAATAGAAAATAGTCAAATGTTACAAGTTCCAAAGTTTGAGTTTTCAATTTCAAATTTCAATTTTAAACCTCTTCCAAAAAATTTAACACATACATGTTTTAAATTTTTCTTGTGGAAAGGGCATTGACTAATTTTCAGCCAGTTTTTCTATCTACTTACCTAGTGCAACTCACCATAGCCTTTGACTCTCCCCAAAATATGAAAATATTCTCCTTTCTCCTAGGCTGAGCAGTAGGACAGCCGCTACCTAAAAAAACAAGCTGCAGTATTCCTCTCTTGTCATAGACTCAAGTGTCATTTCCCAAGAAAGCAGATTTCTGTTCTTCCTTTGCTAACTTTGACCCTTAAAGAAGGGGGGGGGGGGAACCCAACAACAACAAAAAAAGAAAAAAGGAGTACTTCATTTCCTTATTTGGAAAATTCGATGTTATACACAGTAACAACAGGAATATTTCATCTTTTGACAACCAGCTTGTTAATAAAGAGATAACCTCTCATGTTTATATCAAGGCTGAGACAATCCATAGTGCTAATGCAAAATCCCTCACTCTTCTTCTATTTATGCCCTGCTAATCATATAATATTGTTACAAACAATAAACTAATTAATGTTCACTTTTTTCTTCCACACTATAAACTAAATTACTTATTCATGGACATATTCTCTCACTGCAGCTGAACTGTTTGTTTATTCTCTTGCCTTCCAGACTGTTTACTATTATTTAAGTTTGGAGACTTCGGAGACACCAAAACCTTAAAGGTGCTTTCCCTGCATAGCTGGGGAGAGGTTTCTTTGCATGTATTGGGTTTTTGGTTTGTTTGTGGGGGGGTTTTTTTGGGTTTTCNGTAGGAGGAAGGAATATGGGTAAAATGGCAATAATGAATTTTCTTCATTGTCAGAGCCACTTCTGAATTCTGCTTGTAAAGCATTCTATGGAATTTGGAAAAGCCCATCCAATTCATTACTGTACAGCGTTCTGAGATTAAAGTACTTCAGCAACAGCAAGGACAAAGTGAATTGCACCCATCATTTCATTTACATACATCATTATCATTGTTAGAGTCATACACAATCTGAGATTGGGCAATATTCAGCAAAATTATCGGTTGACAGACTGAACATACCATAGTACAATACAAAAAGCACAGGGAAAGGGATACATAATTGAAGAAAACGTGTTTAGTAAAATGCTCTATTCCACAAACTTTGAGTCAACAAAATCAAAGGCTGATGGAAAAGACCTGCTAGAAGCATCCTTCTTTGAAGGCAGAACAATTCTGTACATGAAGTGTTAGCTCTGAATGGTGTTTTGGCTAGTCTGATTTTCTGCTATTGAAGTGTTGGGCCTGTCTCACCAGGGCTAGGGACTTGAGCTTTGGAGGACTGCACCTTACCTGCCGCTGGGTTTCCAGGAGAAAGTTGCTCACCACCTGGTATTTATAATCTATAATTACAGAAATCATCCACGGAGGACAGTAACAACAGTGCAAGCCCACAGCCTCCACACTTCCTCACAAGCAAGTTCCTCCAAAGTACGGAAGTAGCAGATGACTACCAGCTTCCCCAAAAACCCAAACACCTTTGGGCGTATCAATATTCTGCTGAACTATTGTAACTGAAGTAACATGGACTCTGTATATTTGTGGCGTAGTACGAAGCAGAAAGTGTTCTTTTAGCTTATGAAAACAGGAAGTAGCCTTTCAGGGAAAGATTTTATTTTAAAACAATCCTCTGTGGGATAATGAGAAAATAGAATCAACATAAGATTTCAAAATAGAAAGCAGGGTAAACTGCTGTCTATGCTTAGCACTTCATGTTTTGGATTACTGAATATTGAGTTCAGAATTTTAGAATAAATACTGAATATATTTCAAGAAATGGTGTGTTGGAGAAGCTGTATATACTCACCATATTCAATGTTATTTACGAAAGCAAATCAGAATGTGTTCTGAAAAGGGTTCTATTCTGAAATTGAACCTGAAGACATGTATCCATACATTATTCTTCTTCTATTTGACAGGTAAGTACGAAAGGCATTAATACATGAAACACTGTGCCACTATCATTTTTCATAGCATGATACTGAACCTTACCATCCATTTCTGAGGACAACAGAAAACTTTTATACCAAGAAGGTAGGAAATGCAGTACGGAAACAGTTCCAAACTTCTAAGGTCATTTTTAAAAATCCATATGCTTTGAAAGGGAAGGGTTTAACATAAATTAAAAAATGCCTTGGTACTATAAATAGCATTTTAAGTTTACTCTTAACTTACGAGTAAAAAGTATCATAAATACAACTATACATCATACTTGCACACACAACTTGTGTTTCAGTGAAACATACTGCAAATACTTTCAGTGAGACCAAAAGACACTTTAAGACAGTAACAAAATGAATTCATCTCAGATAAGTCTCATTTGCTCCAACAAAAACCAAAAGGACTGAAAAAGCTCAAGATGTAGAAGAAAGAACCTTCAAAATTGAATTGTACATCACAAGAATGCCAAGTAGGGGTCACAGGAGGCACAAGAATCCATGACATGACTTTGGGTGTTTCTAGCATATTTCTGTCATTTAGGATCTCCAAATTGCACAAGAAAAAGTCATATAGCCAACCTTGAAAAAAATAATTTGCATACCATGACTCTGTGCTGCTCAGAGCCCCCTTCTGAAACCCTGCGTAGTATGGATTATAGTTGATTTCCCATGCAACTATTCACAACAGTTCGTTCACTCAGAACCCAACCGGGACCCCCCGCAGCAAGAGACAGTCATTCACATAATACAAGAAAATCTCTGAAGTTTCCAAAGAGACAGGAAATGGAAAATGCACAGATTCCTGATATTACTGACCTTCTCGTAGAAGCCAGCAGATTAAGTATTTGAAGATCATTCACAGGGAAGCCTTATCCCAGGAATTCAGGATTTTTTTTCCACCTAGACAAGAAGCTTTCAGCATTTCAGTGAGAAGTGCTCCAGTTCAGCACACAGAACATGAGCTCGTGGCAGAAATTCCAAAGGTAACTTTTTAAAAGATATTTCTGTTTAATTTTCTATGTTTAAGTGAAAAAAACTGTGATGCTTCAATACAAATTGTCTTCCATCTTAAACCTAACTTCAGAAGTGTGCTTATATGCAATATCATTAGAAAGTACATTATTGTAAATGGAAAAGGAGTGTGTCAAACCCGTGAACATATAGTATGTTTTCTACAAAGTTTTTTCTTTAATTGTCTAGATTGGTCCTGCTAATTATGCTTTAAGAAAAAGGCTGGTAGCTTTCCAATTTTATATTTTTTTAATAAACTGATTAAAATAGAATGAAAAATGAGAAGTAGTTGAGTTTTGCCTTTTTTTTTTTTTTGAAACTGAGTTACTTCAATGAAGGAACTTTGTGAAGCATTTAAAGTAAATCTAGTGGTTAGAATTCTATCTAAAAATAGAAATTTTTTCCTGCATTTCTCACAGAATTCCATCCAAGTTTTGACCACTAGGATAATACATTCTTCTGCACTGTTGTACTGCATTGAAGGAAAATAAGTTTTCCTGGAAAACGTGAGGGTTAAAAAATTTTTACACTATAGTCTGTTGCCTATTTAAAACTAGAATGGCACAAAAGATTTTCTGAAAGGAAAAGAATTTGAAAACAGTACTGAGATAGTGAAAATATTTCTTTGTTAAAGTGTTCTCATAAGTAAAAAGTAAAGTTACTTCACTGGAAGAAGAATTAGGCCAAGTTTTGGGAAAGAACTATTTAAGGTAATCAACTTGTTTTGCCAGCTGAAATTTGTCTTTAAAAGACATCCAAGACATTGACTAAGGTGTCATACACACAAAAGCTAAAGTCAGTGTAATTATGATGTATAAACACAAGTGAACCATGGTCTTTTTTAATGTGAAAGAACAGCAATAATGAATACAGGATGCCAAATAAAACTAAGATGTCACCAGTCAACAGAAAAGATCTGTTTACATATAACAGCACTAGCTGTTGTTTTAAGATACCTTTTTAGAAGCAGATGCTTAATACAGCATTACAGAACTTCACATTTTAGCCAGAGAAAGAACTGACACAATTTCCCCAAACCAGGTTGAGTCAGAGTTTTCCATCAAAAGTGTTACACAGTAAGTAACTAGATCTCCAGCTGGCATATGTGCTGAGGTTTCAGCATAATTCAATACTCCCAATAAGTAATGGCATATTATTTCCTCTTCTGCTTCATTTATTAAAGTGGTGCTGTAACAAGTTTTGGGGCCATTTTTTTTGCTCTTTGTCCAGTTTTCAGTTCTCCACGAGGTTCATTGACATCTTCTAACATCCATGGCTTATAAGCTGGATTCACTCTTTTCTCTTTGTTGAAGTTTCAAATTCACAGGGGTTTTTTTATAGTATGTATCAGTATTTCAAAATTTCAGGGCTCACACGAAAAAATAATTTACTGCTATGTAGAGATTTTTGCCGCAGTTTTATAATGGGTTTCAACCCCATTCAACAAGTCTTCTAGCATCATTTTTAGAAATAGACTGTAGACTTTAAAGAAAGCAACTGAAGCCTGTTATTTTTCAGAATGATAGTTAGATACTGACCTGTGCAGAAGTCACTTCAAAATCAAACTATGTACTTCCTTGGGAAATGGGATAAATTGCTTTCCAGCTTTCAAATTGCTCAAAAATACCAAGATAGTACTTTGCTATTTCTATGTGCCAAGTAAGCACTACATGTCACTTCACATTAGATTTTACACCGATTAAGAAAAGTGCATTGCTCACTTTTGAAGCACTAAAGGCTCATCTCTTTCTAGCACCACTGATTTACTCATTCCCTAATCTTAAAAATGAGGTCGAGATTCAAGATATGTTTTCCACATCTTAATATTCAGCTGTTGTTTTCATCTTAAGGCTCTGGAAGAAACGGTGTTTTGCGAACGCCTTGTAGGAACTCTGTTCTTTCAAAGCTCATCAGTACCTCTCCTACTGTGGTCAGGTTCTGATAATCAAAAAGCACTATTCTATCTGCCATGTTGAAAAGGGAAACTTGGCTTACTAAATAGGTTTTTTCCCTATAGTAATATACTGGAAAAAAATCACTATTCTGTTTCAAAAATCTAATCCAAACACTACAGAACTTCACTTTGACAAGCACTTCAAGAAGTCTCTGAAGGTCTCCATTTTTTATACTTATGTATCAAATATTTGGCCCTGAATAATCAAATAAAGTCCCATTTTCTTTAAGATACTACGCTTAAAAACAGCTAAAAAGGCACAAAACGCCTCCACGTAGAAATTACCAGACAAGTAAAAATCAACAAGACTGCTATCACTTTGGCTAGATGAATCCAAAGCACTTTTTCATTTAAGTTGTCTTTATGAAGATCTTATTCTATTTATTCCTTTTTTTTCCCCCCTCACCAGATTGCATTGCAATGAGTATGTGCATAAATATTTGAAGGATAGTAAGTTGTATTAACCTCTAGACTCACTGGAATAAATTAATGGAGTTACGTTCCGTCGATAGGGCTTCCCTGGCAATCAACAGATGATTTACCATTAGCCTCAAAAGCACAAGAGACTGTTTACCACATTACAGACATGTTCAGCAGGTCATGTTCCAAATAATCAAGGATTGGTTTTCACTGACTTTTTTTGCTTTCTTTCCACTTTGCTTTAGTGCTGCCCCCTCAGTTCATTAAAACCACATTTGTCCTAATGAGCAATTAGTAAATTTCCATTTTCTTATCCAGCCTAAGTTCCATAATATTGCCCTACTACTCCTTATTCAAATAAAAATTATTTGAATTTTTAATCAGTGGAGCAAGGGTCTTCAATATCCCATTTCTGTCTTCCCTTCTGCTATATATCTAACCAACCACATTAAAAAAATCTAATTAAAACTGAAGATCTAGACTATAGATAGCTTATGGTAAGCATGGGAGCGTTATTTTTCTCCTATTGCAATTATTTGCAGGAGCTGAGCTCTGTTTGTTCTTTTTCCTCAAGACATCAAGCCAAAATAAAAACAAACTTGCACGTTAATAATTGAAAAAGCAACATGAATAAAGACCTCCTTTTCCTTTTGTTACTTTAGCACTATATCCTGGTTGGGGAAATAACCATAAGGGTTTTACCTTGTTTCCTTTTTATACTAATACTGAATCGTAAATGCTACATATAGGCTAGAAGTTTAAAAATATTTCAATTTTACAGAGTACGTAGTCATCACCTCCCTGTATTTAGGCCTAATGACTTATTCCCAAAATACTAAATTGCTATTCCAGGTGGAACAAGTTTGAAAAATACTGTGTACTCTAACAGCTGTGCCTTTTGCAGGAAAAAAAAATATCCTATAGCAGCATCACTTTTAACAGCATAAATAATCAACTTTCATGGTGCTGCTTGGCTTTACAAATCCCCAAAACATTAAATCAAGTCTCTGTCCTTTTCCTGAAGTTGAGGTCTGCTGACCTGCTCTCACCAACAACCCTAAATGCGTATGTTTTACTGCCCAATGGCAAGGTGCACTCAAATTCCCTAACCCCAACAGTCTGCCAGAGTCCACGTGTACAAGCCTTCAGGGCATGCTGCAGGGCTTATCTATTTATTCAGGCTTTCGCCTGAGGGGCTAGCTGCAGAAGCAAAGAGAAGGTTGGTTCAGTTCTCTTTATTTGACAACGAGGTCATTTTTATGTATTAGTTTACGTACATGTGCCTTGAGATTATGGTAGGCACATTTCATACAATAACAACTTCAGTCCTACTCTAATTAACATTGACTAAATAAGGAAAGAATTCTCCAGGTCTCCATTATAGATAAATTCCTGTAAAACCTAGCCACAAAACACAGGTGCTACAACTTAGAAGAGCTGGTCAGACCCAAAATTAAAAGGGAAAAAAATGTGGCTTTACACAGATTGAAATATACATGTAAAGGTCTAAAGCCAATTTAGAATATAATTTTATGTCAGTAAGTACATTATTTCTCTGTTTGGTACTATCAAAGCCTTTCCTTCAAAGGTCTTTGAATTATTATTGAATAACACAAAAGATTAATTCTTCTGTCCTCTTAGTATAACTCTGGGCATAATTTTGCAAGTGTTCAGAAGTTTTAGAGATAGTGTAGCTCACTAGACTTAGAAGGAAAAAAAAGCTTCTAAGAGGAGAGTACCCTGAAAAGGAGCACAAAATGGTACATTCATGGTGTTATACTGAAATAATACAATCAATACAAGAAATCAACTGGAAAGTGGAGCTGATTGAATACTTTCTGACAAATCTAAAGAGACTTCCCTGTAGGTGTTGGTTTGACCTGTTCCCCGAAGAAACAAGAGAAGCACATTAGATTGCCAAGTCCAGGGCACAGCTTAGATATAACATTGTTTTAAGGAAAGAAAAGAAAGAAAGATTATGTGTTTAAGCTGACACACATCAGTTCAACAAATGAATTTGAAAGAAATGCCGTAAGTCTTATGGCATCCATTTTCTATTGCGGCTAAATGATTTAGACTCTAACTTGTAAGCTATTTAGCAATGCCAAGTGTCAGTAAAAAAGATGTTGCTTCAGTGATAAACTCTCCCTAACCTGGGATTGTTCATATCCCAGGCCAATGTATTAAACTACAGCAGAATGGCAGTATTCAGCAGAGCCAATAAAAGGCTCTATAGAGAGACCAAGAGAAGCTTCAATCCTAAAAAACCTCTGTTCTACATCTGCAGTTTGTCAGGAGGAGTTAAAATGAGTCATTCTGGTTTGGGTGGCTAGATAAACCAGCTTAAGAATTGCTCTGCACTGATGGAGATGCAAAGTGACAAAAATGCAACCGAGGATCATACCAAAAGCTGTAAAGTGACCAAGTACTAAGGGCTTATAAAAAAAGCTAAGAGAATCTGAAGTTGCAAAATGAGGGCTCTTACTGTTTTTAGAGACCTATTCAAACCAATAGAATAGCTCATCTACAACTGGTATTATTACCAAAGGGAACGCATGGCACATTTGCACTTCTGTTGAAGAAATGAGATAGAAGACTGATTTTCACACGTACTCCAAGTATGAAATCACACATATACCTCAGTGACGAGCACGTTCCAAATACCTTTGAGAAATATTCATGGCAAGTAAACAGAAAACAGTGTGTACAAAGAATAATACAGGAAGTGCAGACCTCAGGAGTGGAACTTGTTTTACAAGGACGGAAATAAATGCTGCGTTGTCACAAGCACAAATGTAAAATGCAAGTGGATAATATGCTCAGCAGGTCACACTTGAAAGCTTTCTCTTCCAATTCCTAAATTATGGCAACATTCCTAAGTACAACCTATTCTTTATACTGATGATATCATAAATATGAAGATATCTTTAACTAATGGAAGTTTTTAGGCTTTAGTAACCTGTGGCTGGCTGACAAATTTGTGTTTTATGCCATAATATCAAAACAGACATTCTATGTAACACAGAACCCATTCAGCAATTTTCCCCAGTTCCGGGTATCTATTTCACCTTCCGTGTATTTCAGAAGAGGCAGAGTAATCAGAACTGGGAGCTAGAAAATTTTGAGTGAAAACCTGTGGGGATTTTCCAATTTTTCACCCTTGGGCTCCTGTAGTGACTTATGGACAATGTCATGTTTCTCTACAAACCGTAAAACAAAGTTCTTCCTCAAGCACAAACAGAAACTCAGGATGAAGAGTACAAAGATGACTTTAAATTTCAAACCCAACTTTTGCCTCCACGGTAAGATAAAGCAGCCCATAGCTCAGCTGCACAGTCTACTGTGTGCCTGCTTCCCAGTGGGAGTAGGAGTGGACAGGTAGATTAAAGTCGTACTGCTGGCTTGGCTACAAGTTGTGTGGAAATGCCACATCAAGATTTCCTTACCATGAACAACCATTCCGTCTGGCTTAGGGTCAACTGCCATCTATGTAATGTAATGACTCTGAGAAGAAAGATGAGGTTGATGATGTAAACTCAACTTTCCAAAGTAAACTCAGAAGCCTGCCACATTTCAAAGTAACTGAACTTTTTTTTTTGACATATACAAACATTTTATTTTTTTCTTACCTCTAAGTACAGAATTAATACTGATCATTTAAATTGTTGGGCTACAGCCTTACCTAACAGAATGAAAGGCTGAAATACAAAATCCTCTGGAGCATCATTTACATTAGTAACTTTTTTCGGCTAATAACTGGAAAGTACACCTCTTTCACGTAACTGATAAAGTTTCTAAAAACGTAAAGCTAAAGAGAGTTATTTACTGTGAAAACTTGCCTACTTCACTCCAAATGCCATGCAGTTTACCCAGAAGAGTCATTGAACCACTAAGACTTAAACTGATTATCTAATGTCATGAGATTGAGATTTTTAATCATCACCTACTTTATTTACTCAGAACTTCTGACATAATTAGCACCAATCCTGAAATGCTAAAACTGATTACATTATCCAGCCAACATGGTTGGAATGGAAAGAAAGGAAAAAGCTGTTTTTTCCAAGGTTTAGGAACATGAAGTCCTTAATCTGTCTACTTGTTTATCATGAGACCACTCTGTCTTTGTTGGGGATGTGATAACCACACATAACAGATGGTCCGCCAAAACCCTATCACGTTTGCTTCAATTAATTGTGAAAGACTGCAGAGGGGGAGGGAAGAACTATGATTATACAACAAAATCTGAAAGGAATACAAAGCCAGGTACTAAACCATAGCAAGAATGATATGCTGAAGGGAACAGATATTCATGCACAAGTTGCCCTGAAAGTGCTCCAGGATATTCCACTTCAACAGAAAAGATGAAAAGTACAAAGCCAAACAAGCATGATGCCAAAAAAGATACCTTCATTGTTCATTCTGCCTACTCATTTTTTTCCCCAACACTCCAAAGGCACACATGCCTCACTTTGCATAGTTTCTCCATAGAATTGCTAGTTTAATATTATGAGAACATATGTAAAAGATAAAGGTACACCACTAAGTGCAGTAATTAAGCCTAATTGCAAAAGTATCTAAAGGTCAAACTTGTAATGTGAAAGGAGACTAAAGATCTTTTAAATATAAGGCAATGCTCAGCACAATAGCAGTGTGCTTTTTGATTCTCCTAAGTCCTTAAGAATGCTTTTTCATGGGCCAAATGCAGGAGAATATGTAGAACAGACTTACCAAATCCTCCTTCATTTCCATGTATCTTATGAATTTGCCACCACCACTCCACCAAAACACAAGTGACAATGTGGTGCTACTTCAAATATTTAAACATTAATAATAAAGGAAATGTATCAGAAAAGATGTGGCAGATATTTATAAAAATATGTTTTTAAATTATTTTCTATTTTTTCTGAGATAAGAGGGATTACGGAATATGACTGTGTATTACAAATTACTGTGTTTTCAACCCTACTCTCTCACATATGGAAAGAGTCCAAACACCAACTTGCTTCAGTTTCTTTCTTGTCACTGTCCATTGGTAAATGCTGCTTTTTTCAAAGTTCTTCCATACTGAGTGCTTTCCTTGTCAGGATATATTAGAAAAATCACAAGTGATTTTTCCATATATTAGGTAAATTATATACACACCAATATAATTAAATATGTAACAACTTAATTCTGACTCTATAGGAATATTTTCTCTATCCAGAGGTTCCAGAAGGAAGCTGTTTTCTCCACCTTGCTTAAGTGTACTGTTTGTTTTGAAGCACAGACACTAAAACTCCCATTAGCTTCATCATCAATGTCATCAGTGCCACAAATGTAAGTTAGCTCTGTATTCGTACTCATATTTGATTGTATATTCAAGGACAATAGTAAACTTTGAGTGGATATTCAAATTAAGATGATGCTGAGCCACAAAGCCCAGAGCCTTCTCCCATCCATAAGAATTGACTGCACATGTTTGTTCTGTGCAGTTCTACATCCATAACCCCACACTGGGTTTTACTAATATAAGTTGTTTGAACAGGGTTCACTTTCTCAGAGCAATCTGAACTGCACAACCTGGCTGGCTCTTCAGAATTATTTATGCCTCACTGTTCATTCACTCACCTTTGCTGACCCTGTTATCTCCTTCACCTTTGCTTTACTTTCAAATTGTTGCTACATCTATTGAATGACATTGGACAAAGTACCAGTCTGCATCAAAATTCCCTGTAATTATTCCTTCTTCAAATACAATTCCTTTCAATAGTGGCTTTGAATTTAACAATTCATCTCTTCTCAGGTGTACTTAAGTGATACTGTATAGGAGTAAGTGTTTTGCCTTCCCAGAATGTTACGCAGCACAAGATGAAAACACATCACCTACCTTCACAATTAGAAATATTTGGCCCGAATAAAGTATCAGATAAAAAAACCGGTTTATTTCAGAGGGCATTTTTCCGTAAATCCACAGAAATCATTCATCCATATTGCCTTCTCTATTATGTCACTTAATCCTAATGCCAACTGACTAGACTACTACCTACAGCTGGGCATCCAGCCTGCTTGTTTTAGACATCAGAATGACAGTAGTGCTTCGAGGCTTTTGGATTCTCATTCTTAATCAATTAGATAGCAAAGGAAATATTCTGGTCAGAAAATGACATTGCTCACTCCAACTTGGTTAAAAAAAAAAAGAATTCCAGTAAGTTTCTTATGAACATATCAGAATAGTACACTTAGAACAGTATTCACAGAATCTTAAGTGCACCATACTTTGCAAGGGGTGCAAACATAAACTACACAAGCTACTCTAAGAAAAAAATATTTATGTCCAAGTAGCACGTCACTATGTTAAATACCACCACAGATTTGCAGTCTTACAGGAATCAGACAAACTAAACACTTTTCACTACATTTCAGTATTCCTTGAAAAAAAAAATTAACTACTTTGATTCCCCAAATTTACTGGTGTAAACAAGAGATGCAAGAGTAAATTTTCTGTGCTCCTCCCCTACCGTTATATAGATCTGCTATATAAAGCAGTTCCTTTCATACACAAAGAAGGTAAGTTACATGAGCAAAAAATAAGGTTATTAGGAGGAACCGTAGTGTTTATTATCAACACTAGCAAATGCCAAATTTCTGTGATAACTAAATTATGGTTTTGGAGGTTTTTGAATTTGTTTTACAGGTATTTGGATCCTTCCTTAGTGAAACATGCCCAAAATTTTAAGTTCATTTTAACAATTCATCTTCCAAGCTGTACACAGTACCAAATCTCAGAAGTTACTGCAAGGCAGTTGATTCCTGCACTGTACTGCATGGCTCATACAAATGAAGCTTTTACCTCTACCAGTGAAAAGGATGCTTTAAAGTCAGACTACAATGCAGAAGCCTCCCCTATGGTACATGCATCAGTCTACGAAACCCTTACCCAAAATGAATCACAGTTTTCAGGTTCTGAAACATCTCACGTCCATAGAAGGCTTAAGCTTGAGAGTCTCCTTCCCTCTTCACTACGCACACCTCTCGCTTTGCTCTTTGACACGTAACACTCATCAGTACAACACTTCTCAGTATTTGAGGCAAAAATCCATAATGGTATAAGAGTGCTCCAATAGCATACGCTAATTGTCACCGTCTTGAGACGCTTCAAAAAGATAATGATCAGTTTAATGTCCATTAACTCCACTATGACCTCTTCAGACCAGACTTTCCCCTAGAAGAGACATCATGACAATCTGAGTTACACTGTTATTCTTTGATAAGAATAATGACATTGACAAAAGGTGATGAAGCTACAGTAGGTGTTGAGTTCCCTACAAATGATTCTTGCCACCAGTGCAAGGCAGCATGGGAATCAGACTGATGAAAATTATTTAAAACATCACCATACAAGAATAACCCAAACTCCTTCCTCTCACTGTTCAAGAGATCTAGTGATAACGTCAGCTTTTGCCAATACACATGTTGGGTATGAAATCAGAGACCTCGGGAGCCGTCATGGAATGTTGCTTCCTGCTCGTTTGCCTGGTAGTGAAATCCCTGTTTGATCTTTAACAAGAGCACAAGAGCTGACAGTTCAGCTGAGTCACCACGTAATTTCTTAATAAAGGACAACAAGCCCGAGTTACCTGTGAAAAGGATGGAGACAATGTCTCTGCAATTTACAACCACCCCTCTTGTGAATTCAATCAGTCCTTCCAGTGTCTTGTTCAAAACAAATGTGTTCCATCACATGTGTCATTGCAGATGATAATTATATTCGATCCTATTTAAGTCTTCATTGTAGGAGGAAAACAAAATAGCATCTGCACTTCTGTTATTTTCTACTTGTATATGTGAACAATTAACTGCAAAGAATGTTATGCTCAAATATATATAAGTTGTGTCTATGTATAACGCTCTACAAAGAGAGGGCATTCAGCATTTTCCACTCCATTTCAGAGTAAAAAGAATAAAAGTAAATATGAGAGGTATGTAACATCAGAATTCTTTATAGCCACCCTATTTCAGTTGTAGATGTGCACTTTTCTTGTCTGTCTAGCTTCATAGAGGCTGTACCTACTTTAAACAGTATAAAATTCAATAATTTCAAAGAAAATTTAACTATAACAGCAGCAGCAAGCCATTATGTTCCACCGATCCATCATTTTTATGGAAAAAATGTATTTTCTTCACAATGAGCAATTTATAGATCCAGAGAATACATCTGGGATTTATATTTGTAGTCTATTATTTCACAAAAAAATAGTTCTAGTAAGAGCAAGGCTAGATAAATATTGGAAGAGTTTGACATTTTGCGTAGATTATTTCCAAGATCTGAAAATGATTTGGTAAGCATTGCACCAAACAGTGAATAGAAAAATCTGCAGCTGGTAAGTTGAGGTATTATTTTAAAAGAATATGTATTCCCACTGGGGCGGGGGACACACAAAACCCAAAAAAACCCCTCTTTAGTAGATGTTATTTGCACAATCTGCTTACGTTTAGCTTCAAGTGTGTAACCTCTTCCGACCACTAAGTTGGTAGGACAGTTTTCTGGTGATTCACATTGTGTCACCTGCTCACTGGTAGAGACTTGTGGCACAAAACTCCATAGCTAACTGTAAAAGCCTATAGGGATAATTACCATTTTTGCCTGTGGTATCAGAGAAGAACTGATCCTCTCCCTTAGCTTTCCTGCCACACACCACCACAGACACTCTTGGCAGCCCTCGGGAATCCTACAGGGAACCGCTTCCACACAAAGAAGTTCTGGTCCAAAGGCATCTCACCCCCTCCTGGAGAAAGCAAGCAGCCAGTAAGAGAGTCTCACTGCCCCTTTAAAGCCAGTTTTGGTGTCTCCATACTGTACACGCCATCAGGGACAAACCTGAATTACTAGATTTCCTCCCAAAGACAAAATTCTAACTCCTGTGCTCCCTTAGCAATTAAATGAGGTGCTGTGGACAGCTTTGTTTTTGGCGTTTTGGGTTTGTTTGGTTTTTTTTCTGTTGTTGGGGATTTTTTTGTTTGTTTGCTGGGGTTTTTTTGGGTTTTTAGAGCAACAGTAATCTTCACAGGTAAATCATGCATTGCCCATGCAGGACATTCTAGATACTTATTCAAGCTTTTAAGGAAATATCAAGTCAGTGGTAGTACTCTTGATTTTTCTGCAAGGTGGGGGTTAGCTAAAAATATTAAGAGCATCCTTTCCCCATGCTTTAAGAATATCATAATTTCTAAGCATTTCAATACGAAATCAGGCAGAAAGCACACCTCTCTTCAAAGGTAGTCTTCACTACAAGACTGTCTTCTGTTCTGAATACAGGTTCTTGTTTTTTGGGATGAATTAGCATACTGCAACAAGATACCCAAGCAAACCTAACTATCTGTAGGAAACAGATAAAACTCTGTCTTCTAATAAAAGATTGCTGTGGGATTTTGAAGATATTTTGTGTTAGATCATCTTAAGTGTATGAAGCCCAAAGCTAAGGGATCAAGGAGTTGGGTTTTGGTTTGGGGGTTTCTTTGTTGTTTTGTTGGTTTTTTTACTCTAGATGATTATTTATGAAATTAGTTTCACATGTCAACAATATACAAGTTATACTAATGAAAACAGATATATATCAAACACAGTTTATCACAGTATATCGAAAACAGTTCAAACTGACAAGTGAATTGGAGCAAGATCTTCACAGCAGCTACCTATAACTTTCACGTCCTTATTCTAAGAAATAATCTTCCTATGTATTTTCAAAGTTATAGGAAACAAATAATTTGAAATTTATCTATTGGTAATTTTCAGGTATCTTCTATTCTATGCCCGTGGATAATTAATGCTTTTTAAAGAGGGGAAAAAACAGAGGAAACCAACCTGCATATGCCTTTAACTTTCTAATTCCCTACTGATACACAACCTCACCTCTTTACCTATAAGAGTTTCCCAATTTATTAAAATTGATTCCACACTACAGACATAAGATGTGCAAACTAAATATTTCATTGTTCAAATCCAGAGATAAGCATTAATGGTTAAAAGTGTTCCTTCCTTTTCCATTTCTCCCTTGGGCTTTTGGCTTTCATGCAGATGAAGAGATGAAAAGTTATTCTCCCAGAAAGCACATCTCAAAATCAGGATTAGTAAAAAAACATTTTGCAAAAATCTAATTTTTTTGGCATCATCCTCCATTACATGAGCTTACTTAAGAGAAGCTTTGGAGATCTTTTCTGAAAGTGTCTGTACTAACTTTTCTGATTAAAATTCTTCAGTTTTCAAACTTGAATAGGTTGATTAACATAACTAGGTTCACTACTTGAATGAACAATAAAATTTTCATCAATGCATCAGTACTGTGCAACAGCATCTGGTTTGTAAAATCTCCAGAAAAACAGTATGCGCAGAGTATGGTTATATTGAAATATATTAAAAACCCAGAAGGTATTATTCTCACGGACATAGAAATCTCAAGAATTCAGTGAATTTAATCAATAGTCACTCTAAATAAACAAAAGGATGCTATCCAAGGCAGTTATAGCAGTTCTAAAATGGGCATTTCCTGTTCCAAGTGTCTTGCTTGCAAGACTAATAACTACACACCTCATGTTATTCACAATCAAATCTGCTACGTACTATATAAATCCTCTACAAGATTAAATAAACAGTAGTTTCACCTTGTTGCTAGTAAACTAGTACTCAAGCTACGTGAAGTATCAGTGAAACAAAAACATGCAAAAGAAGAAAATTCTTCTTGACAATAACATTCTGACACACAAAACCAATATCTTTGAAGAGTAATGGACTTTAACTGTCATATTTGAATATATTATAAAATTTTTAATTGCAAAAAATATTTGAAAAATGTGCCTTTGAATCACTGCAAGAGGACCGCAATTCAGCAGATGAGCTGATTACTCAGTTGTGAAAGATCCTGTAGCACATTTGTGAAAGGGAGAATGTTAACTTGTATCTTCTGCTTAAGTTCCAACTTAAGTAAAGTTCACCTGGTGTGATTCAGTTTCCCCCAAGTGTGCCATTAGATAAATCCATCTTCACTTCTCTCCAAACAGACACCAGTACAGTGTCATAGCAGCAGAAATGACTGCACATCAGCTGCATAGCGTTAGATGTGAAGTTGTATCTGTTTGTTCCAAGTAAGAATTCACTTATGGAGCAGGAACCAGTTACACTTATTATACAAATACCATGTCAAAGAGTTTACAGTTCTGAGGATCTGCATAAACTCCATTTATAGCATGCAAAAGATACACTGGAAGATTAAGATTTTACACACATGTGCTTTCTGGCTTTATCATCATTATATTAACAATACATAGCACAGAAATATATTTGTCAGTCACTACTGAACAACACTGGATGCATGATGCAGGTGCAGTTAAAGGCCATGCCCTCAATGGCAAAATCCAGTACAGCTTTGAAGGCTTCAAATTAAAAACTTCCAGTTACCCACAAAGCACTATTAAACTGAAGCTTGAATCCTGTAAATGGCACACCGATTTGAAACTACTTGCATGCTTATATTTGTTTAGGATATTAATTCTTATTTCTCCACTGTGGAGCACAACCACAGAAAAAAGATTAAGAAAATAACGTTTTTAGATCCCGCAGCTGTATTACTGTGTTCACTGTTACACTAAACCATCTTGTTGCCCATGAGACTTTGTGCTTTTTAAAAAAAAAAATCTGTTGTGTTCTTCACAGTTCTCTTATGATCTCTCGCCACATGGTCTTCCGCTGCACATACAAATCCATTTGGCTACAGGTTATAGACAGCACAGCTTCCAGGCACCACTGTTCAATAAATAACAGGAAAGGGGGAGAGGGCTGAATATAATTTATTATGGGATCAATTTTCTTTCTCCTCAATAATTGGTTGATAAATGAAAAAAGGAAGATTTTATTGATATTCAATTTTTTCATCCTTCTATTAAATAGTAACTTGAAAGTTTCACATCTAAAAATGCTCAGGCAAATGCTACTACTTATATGAATAAAATATTCAAGGAAAATTTTAAGTTCTACTTCCACATGACTGTTCTTGGACTTCTGTAACACATGGCAAAGCTTTAAAGCAACCTAGGCTAAGTCTCCCTAAAAGCTGAAGAATGATTTAATAACTATTTCATATATTGAATTTGGCCTCCACACACAGTGCAAATACCAGACATCTAATGGGGTGTTTCAGAAGTTCTCAAAGAAAGGAGGGTTCCTAAAGGAAAAGAAAGACTGAGTAAGTAACTATTAATCCTTGACTAGGAGCACTGAGATTTAAAAAAGCTGATCTCCTAGAGTTTGTTGATTAGACAGCTATACTTGCAAACCTTGTATTTTATTTAGGAATGCAGCATTAGAAGATTTTTATTGTTTAAAAATCAATTGTTTCATACATATTTGTTTAAGTCACTGAACTCATTGTTAACTACAGCTTCTGAATAACTGATAGCTGAGTTTGGTTGGACCAGCCAAGGAGCAATGAAATAAGTAAAAATTCTGTAACACTGAGCCTAAAATAAAAAAGCCAGAGCTACCCAATTCCTAGACAGATGGCAACAGAAAGTTGGTGAATGGGTATGAATTTTCAGAAGTCTAATATTGGCAATATAGGGAAAGCCTCCTAAGCTCAAGTGCATGCAGCATACATCCCTCTAAGCTTGGCCTGTCAGGCAAACCAGGACACATAGGCTAAAAATAAAACAGAAATTGTGGCTCACTGGCACTCTACAAGTAGCAGAGTAAACAGAATGATTGCCAAGGTTTTTCCTGTCTCAGTTTTAGGCATATGCAGCTGGCACCAATGTGTTGTTCTCATGCACCAAAGGCAGCAGATGGAATGAATTACATATTTCAACAGCTCTTGACATCACATCAAACACCTTGGCTTTTAGTTTTAGAAGAATAACTCTTGGGACTTTTTTTTTCCCCCCAGCTTTCACCATCCAAATAAAAGTCATACACTGTTATTTCCTTCTTTATAGGACAATATAGCCATGCCATATGTCGCAGACTTGCAAGTCTTGCATAGTAAAACAGTGAAACAGTAGAAAAAGAAAATGTTCAGGTTGAGGCTTTGTAGCCAAGACACTATTCACTGAGCAATGTGTTACAGGTAACTTCTGGAACAAAGGGGCTTTACAATGCCCATTGTATTACAGAAATTATGGGGTGTTCAACATTTAAGAAAAAAAAGACATTTCAAGTCCCTAATGTTTGCAACTTGACCAAACTGATCAGCTGTATTTAAGAAACATTATCAATCATTTTGAATCTATTCCTTAAATCTTGTAATTACAGCTACCTTGGGCAAGTGCACCACCCGAGCAGGTGGGGACCCTTCCCCAGAGTGAAGCTGACCACAGTGCCAGGCCAGGAGCAGCACCTGGCACAGCTGAACATGCCCCACAGCACACTGTCTCCATCCAGGAGATGGAAAAATCTCTGTAGGCACTGAAGTCAGTTGAATGTCTGTCCCCGAATCGGCCCATAGGAAGTCCGTGTGCTCACATTTGCAACTCTAATGCTAAACACAGGCCGGACAACAAGCCTGCTCCAGCACCTGATTTTCATTGCTTGCTTTCCTTCCTCCCCCAGAGCAGTCATTGGACAGACCACGGGAGTCACTGCTACTATCTGCTCTACGGATGTCTGAACCGTCTCCCCCCGCACCCTTCCTCCTGCCTCCCCAGCCTCATCCCTCCGAAATTATAGTTCTGCAAGGCTTGGAGACCCATCAGAGGCTGCTTCAACACAGAATAAAAACTTCAACACAGCGGAGACTGAAAGAGCGCATCCCAAGGACAGGCAAGCTGGGAGGCACCAGGTCTGCACAGGCCCAGGAGAGCACCTCACCTAATTCTTGTTAAAAACTCAAGGTGATTAAGGTGATTAGTGTTTCCCTATCCTTAGAAGCTTGCAGGGCTTCTGTCTTTCTGGAGCAAGCTATCAGGAGACTCTCTGCTTTTATGTTACCAACCATTTCTTCCGGTCTCAGGTTTTCAGCAGATCAAGTGAACGTACCTTGTTATGACCTTGATTCCCTCCACTTCTGCTGAAGTGTGATCAATGCTGGCTATTCTGCTGTTTTCAGATAACAAACAGCTTCTGAGACTCTCAGAATGTATCAGACCCATACCCTCCCATAGCTTTTTAGCTGGAAACTCTGCATGTACAAGTGACTTTGATCCTGGCCAGCTCAATACTCCTTTGAAATACATTACCCAGTAGCTACTAACACTGATGTCAATCTCTATCATTCTTGGTATTCTTTTTCCTCCTTTCAAATATTAATAGCACCCTTTTCCCCCAAGGCAGTTTACTTGTATTTAACTACTTATATTTTAATAACCCCGAAGTTGAGCTTAAATCTTCCTTTTATTACAGCTTGGCAAAAGAAACATTTGAGTTACAATACAGCTTTTTCTCTTCTCTGCACATTGTTCCTCCAAAAACTTTTTTTTTCCCCCTCCATTTCACTTGGGAAAGGAGATCCCTCTCTTACCCTTATCAATTGATAAAAGTTTGAAAATCTGCTCTTTGGAAGTTTACCATTAAGTTTTCTCTCACTCAAGATCTGCTATCTTTATTAATGGCTTCAGGGTAAATTGACAGTCTGCTGCCTATCCGTATGGAATTAGGTGTTTCCATGCTCCTACTTCAGTGCAAAGGGTACCCATTTTTCCTAGTTTTCTTCAAGACATTTTCTCACTTTGCTTCTTCCTAATTATTCCATGCCTCTGAAGTCTAGCGCTCTGCCCAGTTTCTCCTCTTTCAAGTGGGACAGCTGTGAGACAGGAATTCTCAGACAAAGAACTACTTCAATTCATCTCAGTTGTCCACTATCCTAATCTCTCAATTTCCTCAAATCAGCTGCTCAGAGTGAATAGACTAAAATAGCTTCCAGAAAGAGAATAAAAAAAAACCACAAAGCCTAGCACACATATATAACAAAGGTGCAAAGAAAATGGATTGCTAAGTTGAAAATATGTAAAACATCCACTCAGCCTACAAAACCAGGCAGAAATTAGCAAGATGTAGGCAAAATACATCAGAACTCTCAATTTGTACATTCAAAGTGACTTTACTTAAGCATTGCAAGGAAAGTACTTATTTGTCATCATCACTGTGTCAAAATAAAGTGATGTTAGCTTTCGTGTTCAGTACTACATTAATTTAATATATTTGCTAATTTCTGTGTAGTTCATAACATGCAATGCAGTTTAAGATGTAATTGAGATAGAAAAATCAACTGTCAAACACAGTCCTTAATTTAAATAGCTTATGTGACAGTGTATCCTGCCCTTTTTCTGGGAGTCAAGCACAGATATAAGTGTTTTTTTCTTTGCCATTGATCAACTAAATCACCAGCTGCTTATGCAGAACTGCTGGCAACCTTGGAAGTGTCATTTGTCTTCCTAAGCTCCATGAACTTCATTCACCCATTTGTTTAAGAGCACAACAAGCTAACAATGTGAATGTTTTCATTATTAGTACATAAAAAGGCTCAAAAAACAGCCCCCACTCATGCAAAACTTCCACTGAATAAAATTATACCTGCTGACGAACTACAGCATCAAGCTCTGCAAGTTGAAGGGAGCACAAATCTGTGTGAAAGTCTTTAATTGCTAGAACAATCTAAATCTTTCAAGCTCACTAATTAGCTCAACTCATACTGCCTAAGATCTTACACCCGGGGCTGCTTATAGGCAAATTTTAAAATTGAATCAGGTCTGTACAGGTGTGCACAGAAGCAGTAAAATTGTGGTGCTTCCCTTCACACTCAAGAAATCCTTTATTCGCACCTTTTCATTTCAATCCATATTTGATCCTTAAGAGAGAGGGCAAGCATTTTAAGTTAACTGCAACTTTTCAGGGATGCTGAGGTGCATGCATGTCATTGTCAGGTATATAAAGCACTCCCATTCACTCATAATCATCACAAACCCACATTTTCAAATAACATTGACAGAACACGGAGAAGTGCAGTATGATGGAGGTCAAGCATCAACCCATGCAGACTAACGTACCCATACACAACCTGCATATTCTAATTTTTTTTATATTTATGACAAGCACGCATCAGCTATTTAGAAGAGCCTCACTCTTCCTCTTTCAGAGTTGAAGCTCTGATCCTAGATGAATAGTCTATGATATTTACTCAATCTTTCTCTTTCTTTTCTTAACCTTGCATTACAAATATAAAAATGTTGGTTTAAGGCGATCTTTCAGAACGTTACAGAGTCATCACTTTCCCATTTTAGTATACCTTGAGACCCATACTACTGTTCAGAAAGTTTATGGCAAGCAAAAAAATGCTTAGAAGACACTTAAAAGTGGCTGCAGTTTGCAATCATGGTCTAGCACTGCCAAGCATGCCTACTGATTCTTTACATATCCTACACATGCTGACATGCAACAACCTGTGACAGTGGCACCACATTTACTACCTCCCCACAAGAACATTACTTTGCTTTTTGAAATGCCTATCAACTTAGTCTAAGCTACCTTGGAAATATTGTCCTATCATCCATTAACTTTTGGTAACTGTGCATTATCAAGTCATTCACTTTGAAAGTTTAACTCAATGTATGCTGCTATCCCATTTGATATTCGCTGCCATATCCTATCTGGAAGCCAGTTTTGCTCCATCCAAAACAGAAGAGCAAACTTAGCTTAACACCTCACCTTCCCACACAAGACTCTCACTAGCAAAAGCTGTACATGCACAACCCAATCATATCCAATAACCTGGCTAGATTAAGTTGACCTACACACTAAGTTCAAAACCCTCGCATTTTATGGATGTGTCACAAACATTCTGCCTATAACAGACCTGCAGTGAGGTATTTTATAGTAGACTGGATCACGGTCGCAGAAGTACCATGTATGCAGGACAGCGAATACATATGCACAAAGAGTCAAGCACATGGTACCTGTGTTTTTCAAAGCTGATTATTCTGATGCGGTCTGACAGAAGCTACATCTAAGCTGCATCCTTTTCAAAGGCTCTCTTGCTGCGTCGAAGTCAACAGATGTAGCAATGGAACAACACTTGAAAAGACCAAAAAAACCAGCCCAGACCATTTTCCACTCCCACAAACACACAGTAGTCACCGAGTGGAGCCTCCCTTAAGCCCATTTCTTTGGAGAAGGGATGGGAGCAGCAGGGAAAGACACAAAGGGAGTGGCAGGAATATCTCATTCTGTCTATAAAATAAACTGTAAAGGAAGCATATGCCAGTGCCAGCAAACTTATCATGAACTTGGTGATGGAAAACACTACAGTTGGAAAAGGCAACATTTTAAAGACACTTTGAAAGATAATTCACAGTTACAATGGCAGTCCACAGCACTGAGAAATTACACCTGTCAAATGACTAATTGGTGATGAACACCACATGATGGAGTGAAGCTGTTTGACAATAACTGTCAGCATGATGACAAACAAAAAAACACCATCTACATCCACAACAGTCCCACCCAGCATAATAATATGGGATCTTGTGACAATCCTTCAAAATACCCTGCAAGACTGAGGTCAAGTGACAAGTGATGGCATTTCAGGTTAAAATCTTTGTAATAATTTATTATTATTGTACCTTTTTGTTGCACTCACAGATATAAAACAAGTCAGTTTCTTACCAAAAAAGGCAATCTTTTCTAACCATACACAGCACTTCGGTCTGAACCCGGACAAAGAGTCTCCTCAGACAACGGATTTTTTTTGGCCTGATTTGCAAAGTCCTTTTTAGAAATCTACTACTATTATAATTTTAATCAAATTCATTCACCCCCAAATACTGCAACATGAATCTAATCACTTGCTTTGCAAGTTTAGTACCTAGAGACACTACAGAAGTTTTACCAGCTGTTGAGAAAAATGTTGCAGCCTCGGACTTTTTTTACTAAAGTTGCTGCAGCCAAGGTTTACTGTAAATTGATGATTTAGCTGGATTAGATGTTAATATGCAGCTTGATATATTATTCATGAGAATGAGTCACAGACCTAATTAGAAACATGACATGAAAATCTTTTGAGTCCACAATCTGGATTCTCCATGACATGAAAGATTTGACACGTGAATAAATTTTCACTTACCAAGAGAAAAGAGATAAATGACCTTTTACATCTAAATGTAAAAATGTCATGTCAGAGATGCATCACTTGCCTTTCTGAGAGTTTGGGAAAAACCAGCAGAAGTATCCAATTTGATATAAAAGAAGCCCTTCAGAAACGTCAAATATTTACCCCTCCATCCCTTTCTGTCTGCTTGTAAAACATCCATTCCATATACCTGTCCAGTCATAGTCACTAAATAGAAAGAGGGTTTATAATCATCTGCCAGCTGAACGTGTTCCTGGGCCATCTTACTGAAACTCTGGAAAAGTCTCATTCACACAGCTAAGCAAAACCACAACATAGCTACACAACCCTAAGTACCTATGTACACCAGTTAGTATGGTGTTTCAGCTTTCCAGGCTTAATTGACGATTAAACAAATCTTAGAGCATCATTATTTAACTATTTTGGCTGGAAGGACTGCGTTAGCTAAATTAGTAACAGCAGATTCAGACAACAGCAGAAGGGAGCCACCATTCAATTAATGATAATGACTAGCAATGGTCAATAAGCATACCTGGGAAAGCACATCATATTAGGGGAATATTCAGTGCAGTGGAATAATGCGCTAATTATTTATTTCTTGGGGCACAGGCCAAAAATCAGCTTGTTACAGGTACCAACTTAAGTAATTTTGGTAGCATAAGCCTGACCTATTTGCCTTCCTGAAGGCTTTGTTGTTTACTCAGGATTGATTCCAAGAGCCCAGTTTCCCCACACTTGACTGTTTCCTTGCATGTTTATCTGTCCATCAAGACATTTAGGCCTGCCAAATATTATTTTGAGGAAGATTACTGCTGTTAACAATGATTTTAAGTTTTTTTGCAAGTTTGCGTTAATTATTCCTTACCTCATTACATAGAAATTGGATGATTTAATTTCTACAACAATTATTTAAACTCCACATTCATATGCTAGGTATTAGCTTATGCAAAATGAGACCAAGTCTCAGATATAAAAAGATGAAGGTATCACTGGATACATTTGAAATAAACATGGTCTGCCAGGCAGAGAAAGAGTACAAGAAACATTTTCTTCAGTTTACAAAACAAACCAGTACAGTATACTAATTAGCTGTCAAGATGGAAGAAAGCATTTTAAAAAAACAACTTCAAGTTCAATGGGAATTAGTGTAAACCTTACAGTACACATAAAACAACTTTTTAAAAAATAAATCACTATTCCTAGCCAGTATTGATCTGATCCTAGTAAAACCAAAGGCTAACCTAATGTGAGCAACGCTTTTGAGTCCAGGAAAACAACCTGAGGTGGCATATAAGCAACCAAAAGCTTTTCCCAGACTTGGCAACATTGAGAAGTAGAACCACACAGAGCAAAAAAGTCATTACTAATGAACAGCCAACAGATTGCAGTCAGATGCCTTTGTATGAGGGCAATACTGAAGGAGATGGGAAGGAAGACGTCAGGATGTACTAGTTTCCAAAATTAATAATCCATTAAAAATTTCACTTGACAGCGCTATTATGAAAAAATCTTGAGAAGAATACAGTAATGCCTCAGCATGAATGATCTCAGTATCCTCACTTGTAAAGGATCAGCTCCTGAGCTATCTGCAAGATACACATTCACACACACATTTCACGTACCTCAAGTTGCTTTTGTTTCCTGCAAGCTGCAAAACCATAAGCACTGTGTGACAAGGATAAGGGGCTATTTCATTCTGAGATATTTTTAAATGGTATTATTTGTCAGCAAGTCAAAAACATAACATCTGTGTGATGCCATTCATTCCACTCTGAATGCACCAAGGAGCAAACAAGTGCTAACTGGATAGAAGACACAAGCAAGTAGGCAGTGCCTCAAACTACAATTGTGATACCCAGCCTTGTAATATTTTTAACTGTTCCAAAATAAAACATAAGTTATACCCTTTTATAATCTGCCATTGTTCAGTGATGTGCTCATTTTCATCCTTAGTGAAAACTGGTTTTCTTAAATCAATGAAATTTATATTTCAAGAGAAAACATGGAAAAGATTAGAGGACATGCATTTTTTGATTTATAAATCAACAAATTTTAAAGCTTCAGCCATTGTTGTAGAGTTTACAGCTATGTTTATGGTCCAGAGGTAGAGTTAAACAAATTGAACACCCTTATTTATAATGATAAAAGGCTCAACTAAAGAAAGATCATGAAACCAAAAAGAAAAATAACACAAAACAAACCGGAAAAGTGCATCAGACTCAACAACTTAAGCCCTATGAGCTCAGTTTCAAAGTCTTTGTTATCTAACCGTGACATTCAACCAGTGTAACTCCTCCAAAGGATATAACTCTTCACAGGTCTTACCGAAGATAAGAGGAGCAACTCACACCCTTGACATTGTCAGCAATAGAAAACAGACCTCAATCCACCACTATGCAGATGTGCATTTAGTCTAGAGAGGGAGCCCTTCTCTTGCCACACATGAAAGAGCTGCTGCTTTATGTTCTCAACTGAGTTGAAACTCCAATGGTTAGGCACTGGGGAGAGGGAAAAGCCACAATCATCATTCTAGGAAAGGGATTTTTACAATTTCACCTAGCTTTTCTGGTATGTTTATACAGAATTTACCTCCAAGAATCATAAGATAAAGGTTTCAAAGAATTAGCGTTCTGCTGGACGTTGTCTGTTATGGCCATTTTCAAACTAAATCTAAAACCAACTAGCAGCCGATGCCAATGTACCATAAATCACTACACTAGAAGAGTATGGCAAAGCTGATGCCGAGCCTGGTGCTCTGCTATTTCTTTCTCCCAGCAGTTCACCATTCTCATTCCTTTACTGACCACCTATTAACAGAGTTAAGAAGGGCAGACAGACAGGACAATGTGTCTACCATATATGAAAAAAAAATTCTACCTCTCCTCCTACCCAGTTGTTTGGGTTTTTTCCTCCATATCTCCTACACTTTTGGGCTTGAGTGGTACAAAGAAATCAGCCCTCAAGAGGCACCAAAACTTCCAGAGACACATTTTGTGCCTTAAGTAAGCATTTCTGCTCATTCCAAGAGCAGGGTGAACATGATTCCATAGCACAAAGCTCGGAGGATTTTTTTTTTTTTTTTTGCTGCTAATAACACAGCAATTTCAAGGGAAGATAGATTTGTACAACATTCCGAGATTCACCAAGCTATTAGCATGCTAAGCAGCATTACGGTAGCTGTTTTGCTCAAGCATGGAAGTGTATAGAATATATATAAGTGAATATAAACCCCAGTTTATTCTTAACCACAAAGTCATTCACCCCCTTCTTCCCCAGAAACATTCCAGTCTTTACTCTTTGGAAGGCAGAGTTTGAACACAGTCATAGTAGAAATACTATCTCAGTGGTTCTTGAGCATAAAGGTATGTGTACAGCAAAAACCACTGGTTTTTACTTATAACAAATAAAAGAACTACTTTCACTAGATTTCATAAAAAGTACAGTTGAGAAGGTAAACAAGAATAAGACAAACAAATAGGCAGTAGGAATGTAACCGCCTTACATTTTCCTAGTGCCTCTTGATTTAAGTAATGGACAGACCTAAAACCAAAATATTCTACTGCTGTCTCTAAAAATGGCAGCACTGATAACTCAAAGTTTTACAGTCAAATACAGCATGGGAACCCAGGTTAAAACAAAATTTAAATTTTCCCTGTGGTGCATGTGAAGCAAAACCAAGTAGTAATGTTTCACATTTCTTTAGTCTGTAGGTCCAAGTAATCCACTCAAATAGTTTCTACAGCTTCAAACCCCCATGCAGTGAAGTAACCTGAACTCCACTTTCTCCACCCCCCATTCTAATTTAATTCCCCATACAGTGACCTCTTTCATAAACTAGCAACACACTCAAGTCAACAGAACTACTCACACCCTAGAAGGAAAGAATCTAGATTGATGCTGTTAAGCACCCATTCAATAAACCAAAGAGATTCTTGAGTACAGAAGTCAGTTCTAATGGAGACATATTAACTCAACAGTGAAAGGAATAACTGCTATCAAATAACATTGAGTATTTACTGCAATGAAAGTGTCATTTATTTACAAAACAAACAGAACAGCAACCAGTGTTTGACTAAAAAGCGACTAGTAGCAATGTTTTGACTGAAATGATCTCTCTTCCCTTGAAACATTAACAATAACATTGACAGTAGATTTATAGTTTAGGCTTTCTAGTTCTCTTTTTCTGCTAGCTACTCATGGTCATTTGCAACAGCTAATTATAATGAAAACAATGTCAGCACAAAAAGCAACCTCTGTGCAGAGAGATACAGAAGTCCTTGAAAACATTTGCTTCCCCCATTCCCTATCGTCTTCCAGTGAGGAAGCAGAAACAGTTACAGGTAAGAATTCAGCGATGCAGCTAATTTAACAGTTTAATGCAGTTTTTTGTGAAGAAGTTTTAGATTGGAAATTATAAATTGACCACACTATGTAGAAAATTCAGACTTTTAGAAACAGTTTCAACATTAAGCCCCTTTGATGATGCATTCTGTCCCAAAGAAAGCCATTTAAATAAATGGATTTCAACTTCAGCACTTCCAAATTTCTATTGCACTGAAATTATAAGATTAAACAAATATAATCTTCTTTAACAGTTTAGTGAAAAAAGTTTGTACATCAAGTCATTCTAATCCCCTTGTTAACAGTTTTCTTATATTTAAGTACACCATTTCCCTGATTATCGGATATAACCAAGATTCCCAGAAGTACTTAATCAAGGAACTTCTCCTAGAATTATCAGTCAACAGTGTCTACTGCAGAACGCATCCTAGGCATTTCAATATAACATCGCCCCAGACTGTATTTGCCTTTAATTTATTCAAATCAGCTTAATCCCAAAGCTTTTATATAGCAGAATTAGAATATGCTTCCTTGCATGTGGTTAAATGTTATATTTGACTTTAGAGTGCGATACAAAACACTTGTATGTCACAATATATCTGGCTTACATTTGTGATCATTTCCTTTCCATGTTAACATTTCTTTCAATACACAGCAGCATTCACATACAGCCAAACACCCATAAAGCAGCGTTTGGCAGGAGCTGGGGGTACTACAGTGCAGTCACAGCCATCTGCCAGCAGAACTGGCCATAAATTCAAAAACACAAAACAAAAAAACAATTAAAGGTCATTGGCCTGGTTACTGCTAATACTAGGAAAAAACAGTATTAAGATGGAACCCAGGAAACAAGCTTGCCAGGACAGTTCCTCAGTCTCCTGTAACTTGCCTTTCACAGAAAACACTGGGTTTTGAGAGCTGTCAGCCTTTCAGAGACTGAAGGCTGTTAGACATGAGGTTGAACATTCACCAGTGTCTACTCAAATTATCTAAATCTTTCAATGCATAAACCCAAGTTTGTGAAGTGTGATACTTCATAAGATCAAAGCTGATAATTCAAACATACTCAGGAGAACAGTCTTAGGATTTGCTGAGGACATGGAATGGTTTAGAAAGCAAACTAAAGAACTAGAGAAAAAAATATGACAGGAACAGTGGGAAAAGGCTAAGGGGAAAGAGAGCAATTGGATTTATGTTTTTATTGCACCCTTATTAGCTATGCCATGGTTATTACAAGATATAGCTAATAGTCTGTTCAGGCTGACAACCTAAGTGTATTTTTTCAGCCCTTTCATTGAACACTAAGTTCTTCACATTCTTATATCCCAGTTGAATCTTGTATGTGTAATATTTGAAAATACATTCTTTATCAGAAAGAAAAATGTATTTAAGCATAGTTGCAAGCATTTTAGAAACACATACAATTCTCACAAACTAGTAGGCTAATTCCCAAGTCTATTTTTATCTTTTGCTCTCATGCTTATTGTTGTCTTATTTCATATTCTGTTACTACTTGTAACTTAGATTAATCCCATCTCACTACAGTGCAATAATAAAGCAAATAATTACCTAAGGGATGAAAAGAGCATATCCCCCAGTATCTTGCATAAGGATGAAAACTAAACATTTCAGGGACTTCAGCAACTCATTTCCCTTAACAGAAAAAAATAGAGAGCTATGAAGATTTTGCAAATTCTAGCTCAAGTAAGAAGCCTACTAAGGGCACTAAGCCAAGGAAAGACCTATCACAGCATCACCTCATCAGCCTAGGAGCAGTGCCTCTCCTCAACAGAGGCTGAGATCAGCTGGTTTAATTTAATGACAAGGAGGATGAACACTGACCTCTCTCCTTATGAGCTGCAGTTCTAAGACAGGCAAAGAGATCCTGCCTGCACCCACAGGTCCACAAGTACCATCATGCACAGACCCAGCATACTACACACATTCCCAAGCCAGATCCATCAGGACGCCATGGCTGGGAAGAGGCTGTCATTACAAGAAGCTCCTGCTCACTAAGAGGTCAGGGAGGAAGCTGTAGGCTAAATGGCTGCCATGAAAAAAAAAAGAAAAAAGATCATCTGCTTCTCACCACCACACAGTACAGAGACCCACGCCCAAGCAGCATCAAGGCACAGGAACCGAGGCGGCTTCCAGGGATATGAACCACAGGATGCGCCAAACGTGCTCGCAGCAGCACTGGCTGAAAGACACTGAAGTTCCACTGTTGCTGTAGAGCAAGTTCTTCAGACTAACTTTTGTGGCCCTGGTTGTATTTTAAACAGCCAGTTCCGTATAGAACTTACTGAACTGAAAGAATCTCAAGTTCTATTTTCTCTCACTTAAATACCTATTTCTCTTTCTCTCCGAGACATACAATTTCAGAGACAGACAACACCTCCTCTTCTCCTCCGGAGGCAGAATTTAATTGCAACTATTTCCCAAAGTGAGCTTGTAAAATAAGCTAATTGTAGTTAGAGGATTTAAAAAACCCAAAATCTAAATTGTATTTTTCCAGATAAAAATGCCTGTCAATTAAAAAGTTAAGTTTCGGCCAATTTTAACTATACTCACTACAAAGAGAAGAATATGCTTTTCATCCTAGAGTACCATCCAAACATACCCTTGTTTGTATACAACTATTGTACCCTTCGGTTATTTCTTTTACAGAAATAAAACATCCCAGATCTATTTTGTATTGCTTAACACTGACAGTCTTCAGGACAGGGATACGACTGCTTATGCAAACAATTAGACAAGACTAGGCGGTTTAATTTTTTATTTTACAGGGAGGATTAGCCAGGCAGTAGTAGAAGTCAGCTTTCTATGGAAGCCGATCTCACACCTAGCACATTTGGAGACAGCAGCACGAGTAAATATCAAACATGAAATCTGGTTGTGTTGCATGCTGCCAGTAGCATGTGAAACTGCTATAGTAAAATATCACAGAGACAGTTTCTTCCTCTTTTTCTTTCAGTTCCAAAGAAAATCTTATCTAAAGCCTGGTTGGCCC
Organism: Chionis minor; assembly: GCA_013398295.1. Taxonomy (NCBI): domain Eukaryota; kingdom Metazoa; phylum Chordata; class Aves; order Charadriiformes; family Chionidae; genus Chionis; species Chionis minor. Next base: position 39,556 of record VZSF01003791.1, read on the forward strand.
CATAGGTAGCTACATCAATGCTAAAAGAAAAAACTGACCAGCAGATGTGATTGCAATCACACTACAGCAATCTTCTGCAGAGGAGGGCAATCATGCAGATCAGTTTCCTGTCAAATTGCTACCTAATTCTCATAATGTCCACCTAGTCTGGATACCCTGATTTTGTATTTTTGTTTCTAAGTCATCACAGACCTGATAGCTGCAAGGAGAGAAAAGCAACACGAATGATCTTTGGGTAAGAGCAATCCTGGGCTGTCAGGAGCTAAAAATAGCAGATACTATCTATCTGTATCAGCTCTATTCCAACACCACCCCCCCCCCCCAACCAGTGTCCATTTCAGGCATCCTGTTAGTGCGATTTAGGATTTTGCAGTCTCAAATACAATGGGCTGCAATTTGAGAGGCCTACAAGAAAATAAACCTTCTCAGACTTCTTTTTTCAAGTGGCAGGTGTAAAGTACAAAATGAAAGTGACTAGAGAATTTTTTAAGCCTGATTTTAGAAAAATACAGTATTACAATCAGATTCAAAAACACAAGACAGATCATTTATTGCCAGAACAGATGCTTACTGAGTGTCCCTTTCAAGGGGATAATAGAGATACAGTAATAGCACCAGGGAAGTGATCCTGGAAATGTTTTCCAGCCTGAAGTAGAGAGACAAACTAGCCATATGAAAAAGAGAGAACTATTTCTTTTACAGCGTGTGTACATGACCAAGTGCAAGATCTATTAGCCACTGCAGCATCCTTGGGCTTCTGTTTTTAACAAAAAAAGCAGCAACATACTAACTTGTGCTCATGAAGATTGTAATTAGTCTTTGATATTTTTGAGACAGCTTCCAAGCAGAATACAGGGAGACTGCATTACACACACTTGATCACATAATTTATGAAAAAATTACCATTTAACACTGAAATAGTTGCTGTACTAAATGCAGCGTTTACCAACACAAGAGGCATGTAACCACTCCATCAGAGATCTACTCTTAAAGGAACACAGACTTAAACTTGAAAGGGAAACTGCATTTTTTAAATCCAGGTTACTGCTAACAAGCTCTAACATTAAAATCAGCTTATCCAGATTATATGAAGTAGGTGCACACTCAAAATAAACCCCCAGAAAAGTTCAACAGGAATGAATTTTAATTGGGAAGACTCATTTTTTTTGTAGCATAAAATACTCAAAGGTGACTTAGAAAGGCAAAAGCTTATGTTTGAGAGCTGTCACAAAGCTGCACATCAGAGGCTAAGGACCAGACTTTTCATTTATTTGGACACCTGCAGATGGGCATAGTTACTTGGTGTTGGTCCAGGGAAGCACAAGCAAGGTCAGAGACAGGAGCTCTTGACGGTTCCACTAGTACCTAGATCACATAAATACCCACCGACACCCATAGACACCTACATATACCTGCCTGTGTACCTGGTAAGACTTTCTGCTCTACTCCTTATCCCTTCTCCCACCATGGGACCTCTGAGCTTCATGGCCTCAAGCCCTCAGCCAGTCACCAGCTGACTTCCCACCTCTGCAGGCACTAACAACTTCCACAAAGTGAGATGCTGCTGCTGACTAACAGGTGGCCACCTGCCCTATCCATGGCAGCTGTGCAGGCTCCTGACAGCCTGGAGAACAGCTCAGTTCAGAAGTGCCGATAAAAAAAAAAAAGCAAGAAAAACTTTTCTGAATAACCTGAGACTAGCAAGACACTAGTAAAATATTGAGACACTTGTTTATCCCCTTTAAGCTACTCAAAAAAAAGGAAAATTATATCCCTCTCAATGAAGGGCAGACACTTTTTGTGCTGCTTTTGCCCAGCAGATTAGGCAGAATTGCGTGTGTGCTATTAGATCGGTCTCCTTCAGTGTTTCTCCACCACCCTGCAGGACACCACTCACTGTGTCTGTAAGTATCTGTGTTTGAAGACACATCTACATGAGCGCATGACTTGCGCTGGAGCAGTTTAAAGTATAGTTTTTATTGCATGATGATGCAGAAATCTGTTCTAGAACAGCCACATTTTATGTTGCTCTAAGTACCCTGCCAGCACATCTGCTGCTAAGGCAACAATCCCAGCTCTGCAGCACCTCAAGTCTGCTGAGATAGAGCTGTTGCTTTATCAATGCATTAACAACAACAAACTACTGATGACAAGCCTTTTTTGAAAGTTTGATTGAAAGTTTGGTAAGCAGGTTTGCCCACAGAGGGCAGGAATAAGCCTGCCCCATTTGCCTACTGTCTACCTACAATTCCAACATGATTATCACTATTCAGATGACTAAGCAAGCTGACAGAGACTATATGAAGGCGTATCACATATTGAAAGTCACAGAAAGATCACAAATACAGAAGAGAGAAAGAAAACATGGAGATTACAATAGGAACGATGCTGAAGGAGTGTGGCAAGGATAAAGGATTCAGATATGGAAATAAGAAGGCATTGTATCCTTTGACTGTAAGCTGCTGAGGAAAAAACTACCAGTACTCGCGCCTTACAGCTGACCACCCTGACTTGCATGCCTTGTCCTCATTATCATGATTCAAATAAGATCCACCTCCTGGAAGAGCTTCCAGGAGTCCATTGCCAGTCCTACCTCCTCTCCGGCAGTCCCCACCTAGGCAGAGAGCTGCAGATACAGCAGAGATTGCCTTTTTAGCCATAAGCATTCAAGATGGCCATAAAGCTTCAAGAAAGAAGCAGCACACCGTGTCCAGGAAAAAGTGTTTTTAAGATTTGAAAAAAGGAAATATTGATTAAGGGTCACAACTACACTGGGTTTTAGCCTTTCAGCTGCACATTGCTTTCCTACTAAAAGCAGCAGGTGAGAAAGCCTAGGCAGAAAAGGGAGGGAGAAGAAAAGCCATATAAACAAAAACTCTGTTCTATAAAAGGAGAGAAGCAGATTCCATCAACACCAGACTAAGGAGAGTGGTTTCATTATCAAAAAACCAAGATATATGTTCTCCCAGTACACTTAGACACTATAAAGAGGCACTAAAAAACCACTGCAGTAAATTAGGGAGCTAAAAGAAATAAACAGGGCACAGATTAATGGTATTTATACGTATTTTTGGGACGATGAGCAATTACAATTTCCATCTCAGAACGTGCCCAGTATTCGCTATAATCTTAAATAATAATAAGCTCAAGCACAACAGATCACTAATGCTCCTACCTTCTACTTTCCACACACAGCAAAGGGCGGCAGCAAGTACAGCTGGGTCCTCCCATGGCTGCTCCCACTGCACTGCCATTATTCCAGCCACACCAGCATGAGACTGGCCTCAGGTGGAACAGCAGCAAGTGCCTGAGACCGGCACGAAAAGTGCCTTTTCCGTCTAGGCAAGGACATCTCCGTGCTCTTCCTCAACTTCTCTGCCTTCTCCAGCAGGGAAGTAAGCAGATTGCCCTATCCACAACTACTCAAGTCTATGACTACTAGAACTTTTATTTACCAGATTAGAAGAGACAACTTGTACAGTCTCCTTAGGAAGCCTGTTCCTGAGCCCTTCCCCAGGCTAGCCAGCCCCCCCGCTTCCCCTGCTCTCCTTTTATCAGCTCCAGCTGGCACCCCCACTCTCCTAATCCAGTCTTGCACGGGGCACTGCACCCACTTAAAAGGGCAATTCCCATGGTGAGAGTGGTCCAGCTTCAACTAATCAAAGGTCCTGGTAATTAAAATCAGCTGAGGTGAAGTAGTTCCGTGCTTTGGCCAGGTGCCCTTTGCCCCCTGGTTGCAGCAGGGGCATTTCCTGCCCTACCAGTGCCTGGGGCCGGAGGAGCGGCTGGAAGAACTGGGGCTGGCGTGTCCGAGCTTCCCGTCCCAGGCTGCAGCTCTGAAACGGGAGCTGGGGATGTGTCCTCTGGAAACCTGGTATCACAAGGGGCCATCTCAGATGGCTTTGGGCTGGTGTTTCTGGCTTTGTGCAGCTCTGCTGTCTCAGGTCACAGAATAGACTTTTAAACGCCCTTTCCGGTGTGGCAGACGCCTGAAGTGAAGGGGAATTGTATCGGGAAGGTGCTCTGAAATCTCAGAGCATAGGGTGAGACAGAGTTTTGCTTACACCTTTCCTGTAAAAAGGGAACATCAAAAACCCAAGAAGAGTTTTGTATTGCAGAAATGAGGTTTTGTTAAAACATAAACTAGATACATTTTTTAGCATCAAAAGGCTAGGCGTGCTGGGCAGTGCAAAATTATAAATAGAGAATTTTACACATAACTCTACCTCTGCTTGCTATGAACTCACTCAGTCCAGAGCACTTTTGAAAAGCCCCACAGGCTTGTCATCTGGAACAACACCCCAGTTCCCTCTGGATTCCTGAGAAGAGGCTTTTCACGACCTCCTCCAGCAGTCTGCAGCAACCTGCTGTTTCAGATATTTCCCACTTGCTGCTCAGGCCACGCGTTTCTTGAAATCCTGCCCTGCCCAGACACCTGCAAGATCTGAAATTATTATTCAAAGTGGACTCATCAGTGCGTATGTTAACAGCCTTTCCATGCAAATCGGACGGGGTTGGTTTGTTTTCTAACATGCTCACGTGCATGCCAGAGATTTCCTTCTAAATTCTTACATGGAGATTTTTACTCTGAAGTAACAGAGGATAAATTTACCCATTTTCTTCACCTTCAGCAAGACAGCCCACCTGCCTACTTCTGTGGTAACTGTGAACCTAGCGAAAAGCTTCAGAGAATCTTGTCCCTCTTGCCCAGGATGACTAGGCAGTCTCCCTCTTAACCACTTGAAGCCTGTGACCTTGAGCCTGTGCATTTGCCACGCAGGAACATTTATTCAAGATGTAAATGTTTCTCTTCCACCAGCTCTGCTTCTGTACTATAGCACCCTTACATTTAAAATAATGCTTCTTGCCACGAGCCGCAGAGCTGCACCCAAGCAACTTACAAACACAAATGTTTGCTAGAGGATATAACTGAAATTCTGCCTCCGGGCAGCTTGCTACCAAGAAGATTTCTATCTATAAAAATGATATGGGTTTTCTATACACTTGGGGAAGATTTTTTTTTTTTAAAAAAAAAAAAAGGGAAGCCAAATCCCCCGTGAAGATTTTTGATGAGCTAGATAAACAGTATTGACTACGATCATAAAATTTATCTGTTGCATTTTATTGGGGAAGGTGTGATGACAAGACAACAGAGGCCCAATTGCATGTATGCATGGCACATACATGCAGATTTCTTCACTATGTTAGATTTTGCAATTTCCATTGTGAAAGACAGTAATAAACTGACACTTTTGTGTAGCTAAGTGAATAAATTTTTTGTTAGTTCGACAAAGCACAATATTGTTGCCCCTAGAGCAAGAACATACTGGCCAGAAATATGCCCAAACATTTTTAATATTGCCAAGCGAAGCTGCACTTTTTAAAATACCTAGTGTTTTCGGTAACAGCTAAATGGAAAGTAGACTGGGCTGTACTATTGTTTACTCCTATTTCTGTTGCATGGAAGTCTTGGATTCTTTAGACTATATGCTTGTAATTCTGACATTTTCTGATGAGAAAATGAAAGGAGAAATGGGGCAAGTTCAGCCACCTGAAATTACATATTAAGGTTTGCAGAGGTAAATCAAAGACACAAGAGAAGCTTTTCTATGTGAAGAATGCCAGAGCAAATTAAAAGAGATATTGACAAGAATAATCCACACAATAGAAATGAAAAGTATCTGCACCATAATAGAGGCTATATGAAATCAGGCTCTGTATCAAGAGAACGTAATTCATATTTCTGCGGGTAGATATCATGTATTCAGATCTTATTAAAATACCTAATACAGCATTTCAGTCTACATTCTCAGTCAGACTCAAAAGGAGGCGGGGACACCAGAGGAAGATAGATGGATTTTCAAAAACATTAATATATTACTGAAGATAGTCCCCCTACATGTAGGAAACATTTTGCTGTGGTGTTCTTCCAGAAGTACCTCTATCGCCCTGGAAGAAGCCTTTTTCCAGAGTTAGTGGACAGTGGGTCAGGTAATACGATCCAAATCTGGGCCCATCCCTGTCCTTAGCGGAGGTGCCCGATACCTGGAGCTTGGGCAGCCCCTGGCTGGGGGAGGAGGCTGCCATCATGAGATGGCGGTGGCTTGGAGGCTGCCCTCGCGGCTCCCTGACACTGGGCACTGCATTCTGAGATATCCAGATGATTTTGTTTTATAGTAGTGGTGAGAAGGGCTACGTTTCCACTCCCAAAATATAAAAGCAAAAGAAACAAGCTTAGTGGCAGTGATGACTTCAAAGCACGCTGCAAATTCATCCGCCGTGCTGAAGGGGAAAATGGGAACGAAGAAACAGAAAGAGCAGGGAAACACAGCAGTGTGTTACAGGGCAGTCCAGAGAATAAAACAATGCTGGAATAGCCTGAAAACATACAGCCTCCCAGCTTCTCAAGCAGAAACCCTGAAAAGATGTAATTGGAATCAATTTGTTTTGTTGTTTGTTTATTTTTAATTTTCTGGTCTCTTCATAACTAAAAGATCCAATCTATCTTGGTTTTTTTTTTCCCTTATCTAAGAAAATCTAGAACCTTACTTTTTTTTTTTTGTGTGGTCCGCATAGTGTCTGCAATAGTAATTACTTTACACACAATCAAATTTATGTTTACACTGATGGAACGTGTGCCAGCCATGCCATGCTTGTTACCTGCCCATAAAAGCCTCCAGCCAGTTTGACAAGGAATGGCTGTAGACGACGTCGAAGGACTGGTAGTAACGAGGGGTGAAGGAATCAATTCTTCATTGTTCAGTAAGAAGGAAAATAGAAGTACTGAGCTGGGTTTAGACTACTGCTGCTGCTTCTGCTATGAATTTACTGCATATTGTAATACAATTACCTACACACAGGAATTCAGCACACTGATAAAAAATGGCAGCAGAGGGCTGAATACGCTACCCCTAGTGCTGAAGAACAATGGATTAAACATTGTAAGGATTTCATTCTGTGATAGGCTAAATAAACAAATTACAGGTAAAATAAATCTACACACATCTGCGTTGAGAGAATCTGACTGACTAGGTGTCTGGATGCTGTGTGCATTAGAATCTCTAGCCAAATACTGAATTCTAATTGACTTTCACAAGTCAATTCATACTGGATTTCACAAAGGCAGTTGTCAATGTTCTACGGTTGAACAGCTTATTGAATTAGGAGAAAGTCACTCACTATTCTGAGCAGACTGCATTCTGCAAGTACTGGTGAATCAGCTAAAAATCCCATCAAATATGACTTAGGAGGCAAAGGATTTATAAAAATTCCATTGTAAATAGGAGCATATTGTTTTGATTCTACTGCCATTGTTCTGTGAAATTAGGATGACTTTTATAAATAATGAACAAATGAATTTTTGTTTATTGAACATAAGAAATTATTTTCTCTTTACAAATGGCCTCACAGATTAAACACTGTTTATATATTTCAGAAAGCTGTGGGAGAGCTGTAGAGAGTTCTGTTTAAATTACCCTAAGTGACATATAAATCACCTCTAAATTGTTTAAATCACCTCCAGCTCATAAGATAGGAAACTCTTTTTGTGAGAAGCAGCTAACTATGAATTTTCATACTTGGAATGTTCTGATTTTTTGAATATTACATGAACATTTGATTGCTTATCTTCTGCTTGGGACCCAGCTTACCTACTAGTGTTCAGGGATATTGGGGCTTGACATCCAGCTCAGCAGTTTGCTTTACACGGTAGCCAGTTCCAAACACTTTAAAGAACATCAGCTGTGATGGTCACTTCTTAATCTTCCTGTCTCCAAAGTTAAATTATTTAAACAAACAGTATAGGCTTGAGATAAGATGAAGAATATAAGTTTAAAGGAGCTAGCTAAACGGCTTAGTGAAACATAAATGGCCTGTGATAGAGTGGAAGTCAAACTAGGTGCTACAATGGTACCTTTTTGCTATGGAAGCATGAGTCTGATGTTAGTCAGAAAAGACATACTTCATTGTCAGAGAAGAAAGAGATTCCACAAAGGAAAGAAGAGTTTATAACAGTTCGAACCAGCAGCGCTCATTTTGCAAGTCAGCACAGCTTTCAATCATTTTTCTCAGTTTCATACTGGATGCTCTCATTTGTGTTTTCTTTTCACTAACTCATCTACAAAACATGGAGATCCTGTATAGTTTATATCAACTAATCCCTCAGGCTTGGGAATACTGCAGAAAACAATACACATCACAGACCCCTTTATCCTTTTATGATATACATCTTTAATATGCATTATGATGGCACACAATAAACCTAACTTTAGTGTAGTCATGCATACAGAGCACATGTCATCAGTTGCTGAAAAGTGGGCCTGTGGGTATTTAAGGCTGAGTGGGTGGGTGTTTTATTTATGACATGACAACTCTTTTAATGTAGTAGCTGAATGCCGTAAATGCTGTTCCACCACTAACGATTGTATACATTTGTTTAATGTAGTCAAAGGAAAAAAATACATTTTCTACATTATTTGTTTTTAAAAATAATCCTACATATTCTACTGAGTAACATGACGGATACTGAAAGCCATGATGACTTTTTCAACTGTTTTCTTTGAGGAGGTCTAATAGCAGAGTTAACATAGTTGACTTATTTTCACCATGTAAGAATTTTTACTCTATTTTTTGCTTTCCACTTCCATTCAGTTTGTTTTCATCAGGTGGCAGCTTGCTGTCCAGCAAGCCAATCTCATTCCACATTGATTTGTGGTGAGACAAAAGGACAAAAAAAGCAAAAGAAAAGGAAAAAGGCAGTCAAAAAAGAGAAGCCCTTGACCTTCTTTCCTTTCTCTGGCAGTCTGGCCTGGCTGAAAGATAAGTGTTGTGATATCTGTGCAAGGATTTCTGATATAACTGGTGTAAATTTATTTCTAGCCCCCCTCAGTATGATATTTATTGACGAGATTTGCCTAGTTAACACTATGTGACAGCAGTTATAAGTCAACAGAAGATATTTTCTAGCAGACAGTTGAAAAACCCACATGATCAATAGCTGGGGAAGAATAAACATATGTAGCATGTTTGTTTGCCCCTCCTCTCTGAAGTGTCTCATTACTGTTATCCTCCAAGCTCAAACATTCAGCCCATGCTTATATATTCAGAATGTTTGAGCCTGTGCTGTGCCTATTTATATGCTATTAGTACAATGGTGCTAAGGATGAGTGATTTTCATCACTGATGATATTGAAGCACTCTTCAAAATAAAGGTTCTGATCATACGAGCTACCGAAACCCTCAGATTGTCACAGTTCTTGAGGGCAGTTGTGTTATAACATGTCAGAATCACGTTTAACACACTCAATTGAGAGCTTGCAACAAGCACCATTTGGAATCGATGCAAATATGTAATGTGATAACTTCACTATAGTATAAGAACTAAAATTGCCAGATACCTTCATTATAATTGCAAGTAACTGGCGCGCAGAAAGTCTAATGTGGAGAGAAATTGAAGCAAAACTCTTGCGGTTGGTTCAGTTTAGCAAAAGATCATTTAGCAGAAAGATACATTATGAGCAGTCAACTCTACTTTTCTTCTTCTGATGCATGTGCTTATGTCTGTCTTCTTGAACTGCTGTCCATCAAAACAGCTTTCCAAACAGAATTTCCTAAGGTGGTGATCTATAAATCAGATACAGATTTGCACAAGATCACTGACTCAGCTTTGAATCTGACCTAAAAGTATTTGTTGTTATATGGAAGCAAATTACAGTGCAGCAGTAAAACAACAGAAACATTGCTGAGAAATGCTGGTGCCGTTCTTGCCAGTGGGATGCTGCTGAACATGACAAAAACCTGATAGACCAGAAACTGGAGGCTACAAGAAAATAGGAAACAATAGCTTAGGTTGCCTATATTTATTCTAAGGGATCAAAATATCCTCCTGGAAAACTTAATATACTCTGTCTCAAATTTCGAAAGTCAAGGTAGTTTTGGTCATTTTTTTTCCACACAGAAGCATGACTGTTATTACAAACCATGCCATATTAAAAGCGTGAAAGGTACTAAGACACACTGTATAATGCTATCCCCAGGGCAGGAGGGTTGGATCTAGAGGATCTTCAAGGTCCCTTCCAACTCTAACCATTCCATGATTCTGTAAGTCCATGCTGCCTCAGCATGTTGTGATCTAAAACTTTAGTTTACCTTGCTTTTTAATTTTATTGCGCAACTAACCAAGTCTTCAAATAGGAAACAAACACATACAACAAACTTTGTTATTGGATAACAGGCTGCCAAGAGAAAACAAAGTTTGATGACTATTGTGCCATTTTTTCTCCAATTGCATAAAAGTTATATGCCATTGAAGTAGAATTCTTCATTTTAAGGAAAATGGAAAATGTTTTAAAAGTAAGATTTAAAAGTTAATATTCCCATCCATTCTGAATCATCACCTGGAAATTTCAGCTGTCTTTTTATATATATGTGTTTGTGTGTGTGTGTGTGTGTGTGTGTACATTCTGTTTATTTTTACTCTTCATAGAAAGAAAGATAGAAAAGGTGAAGAATGGGAGGGGAACATAAGCCTAGAATTGGAAATGCTTTGCATTATCTGTGTAATCTCATATTCATTATATGCAAACACTTTAGCAATCCATCAACTCTGAAAGATCTGCAAACACTTAAAAGATGACAGCTTTAATGCCAGTACCATAAATTCCAAAATATGTTCCCAAATTCAGCTCATGTCCATACCATATCCAGAAAATAGGTGTTGTGGTTTGGCATTTTCTTTTAATTACATTACATTATTCATAGACCAGCATAATGTTTATTTGGGGAGGAGAAGTTGTTTCTTTTTTCCCCAGGGACTCAATAAAACCTCTGAGGATGGCTGAGAACAACAATAGCAACAAGTAATTTGAAGTGTTTCAAACACTGCAAAGTACTCTTTCCTTTCTATATCCTCTGCTCTTTTGTACAGGTTCAGTACGGTAACTGGCAGAGAACCTTACTGGTTTATTCCTAGTGACAGGGAAACATTAGTTTCAAAGTCCTGGAACATAAACATGGTAAACCTACCAATCTTCCCGCGTCAAGAAGCAGGGATCTTGAAATATATGGACCTGCTGGGAAAAAAACCAGAAACCATCCTTCTACAGTTTTCTACCCTCATTATCTTTATTTTGAGGGAGTGAAGCCTGAACACCTCTGTCATTGAATAAACCCCTCTGTCTGCACAAATCCATAGCAACTATGTGACGTTCTCACTCCCGAAACTGGAATAGAAAGAGTGTCTTTCAGATAAACTAGGCTAGTTTACTGTACAAAGAAAATAAAATTTTTAGATCCACATTACACTTTCTGGAATTCTCAGAGCATCGCCTGTTTTTAAGCGAACAATTGCAATTCATGAAGTAATATACCTACAGTGATTTACAGAGAGCGGTTCAGACCTTTATCCCCAAGTATGATGACAGAAAATTACATACTTTTCTAAATCAATGCTTCCTGGAGATTCAGAATCAATGCAGATGTCCTTTTCTTTCTTTAGTATTGTATCTGTTCCTAAATTGGATTAGATTAAATAATATTAGATTGATAGATAATATAACGCATGTCTTTTATCTCAATTTGACTAAACGACATTTACAATGCTCTTAAAGCAATGCTTTTTCGTTTGAATCTTCAAGTGTAAAGCTTGGGATTCAGCTGAATTTCTATTTCCTCTTTGTCCTGCTACTGTCTTTCATGAAATTTATTTGGACGTGTGAAAACAGAAGGTGACATAAAATTCATTCAGATCAAAAACAGGGAAAGAACTGGGAAATAACAAGAAGAGAATCACCCTTTCTGCTCTTGATAGATAAAAAGGAAAAAGCTCTGATACACAGAAGGAAATCATGGAATCATAGAATCACAGAATGGCTTAGGTTGGAAGGAACCTTAGTTTCAACCGCCCTGCCATTGGTAAGGACACCTCCTGGTTGCTCAAAGCCCCATCCAACCCAACCTTGAACACCTCCAGGAATGGGGCATCCACAGCTTCCCTGGGGAACCTGTTCCAGTGTCTCACCACCCTCAAAGTGAAGGATTTCTTCCTAATACCTAATCTAAATCTACCTTCTTCCAGTATGAAGCCATTACCCCTTGTCCTATCACTACATGGACTTGTAAAAAGTCCTTCTCCAGATTTCTTGTAGGCCCCCTTCAGATACTGGAAAGCTGCTGTAAGGTGCCCCCGGAGCCTTCTCTTCTCCAGGCTGAACAACCCCAACTCTCTCAGCCTGTCTTCCTTCACAGGAGAGGTGCTCCAGCCCTCTGATCATCTTCATGGTCCTCCTCTGGACCCACTCCAACAGGTCCATGTCCTTCTTATGTTGGGTGCTCCAGCACTGGATGCAGTATTCCAGGTGGAGTCTCACGAGAACAGGGGGAAGAATCGCCTCCTTTGACCTGCTGGCCAAGATACGGTTGGCTTTCTGAGCTGCAAGCACACATTGCTGGCTCATGTTGAGCTTCTCCACCAACTCTCTGTCCAGCCTCTATTTGTGCTTGGGATTGCTGCAATCCACATGCAGGACCTTGCACTTGGCCTTGTTGAACTTCATGAGTTTGGCACGGGCCTCCCTCCAAGGCTGTCCAGGTCCCTCTGGATGGCATCCCTTATCTGCAGCATGTCGACCGCACCACACAGCTTGGTGTCGTCAGCAAGCTTCCTGAGGGTGCACTCAATCCCAACATGCATGTTGCCAACAAAGATGTTAAATAGTACCAGTCCTAGTACAGCCCCCTGAGGTACACCACTCGTCACTTGGACATTGAGCTGTTGACCACAAGTCTTTTAAGTGTGACCATCCAGCCAGTTTCTCATCCACTGAGTGGTCCATTGGTCAAATTCATGTCTCTCGAATTTAGAGACCTAGGTGTTGTGTCGGACAGCATACAATGCTTTGCACAAGTCCAGGTAGGTGACATCTTTTGCTCTCCCGTTATCCACCAATGCCATAACCTCATCATAGAAGGCCATCAAATTTGTCAGGCACGATTTGCCATGTTGGCTGCCACCTATTTTCCCTGTGCCTTACCAGAGTTTCCAGGAGGATCTGCTCTGGGGTCTTGCCAGGAATAGAGGTGAGACTGACTGACCTGTAGTTCCCTGGGTCTTCTTTCTTTCCCTTTTCAAAAATTGGCGCTATGTTCCCCCTTTTCCAGTCAGCGGGAACTTCACCGGACTGCCACAATTTCTCAACTATGATAGATGGTGGCTTTACAACTTCATCCCTCGAGTCCCTTAGGACCCACAGATGAATCTCATCAAGTCTCATGGACTTGTACACCTTCAGGTTCCTCAGCTGGCCTCAAACCTGGTCTTCTCCTACAGTGGGCAGTACCTCATTCTCCCAGTCCCTACCAGAGCTTCTGCAATTTGGGCAGTGTGGTTAGAGCCTTTACCAGTGAAGACTGAAGCAAGGGAGTCATTGAGTATCTCTGCCTTCTCCATGTCCTGGGTGACCAGGTCTCCCATTTCCTTCCTGAGTGGGCCCACACTTTACCTAATCTTCCTTTTGCCACTGATATGCCTATAGAAGGCTTTCTTGTTGCCCTGACACCCCTGGCCAGATTTAATTCTATCTGGGCTTTAGCATTCCTAACCTGATCCCTGACTGCTTAGATAATTTTTCTGTATTCCTCCTAGGCTACCTGTCCTTGCTTCCACCCTCTGTAGGCTTCCTTCTTCTGCTTGAGATTATCCAGGAGCTCCTTGTTCATCCATGCAGGTCTCCTGGCATTTTTGCCTGACTTCCTCTTTGTTGGGATGCATCACTCCTGAGCTTGGTGGAGGTGGTCTTTGAATATTATCCAGCTTTCTTGGGCTCCTCTTCCTTCCAGGGCTTTATCCCACTGTACTGCATCAAGCAGATCCCTGAAGCGGCCAAAGCCTGCTCTCCTGAAGTCCAGGCTACCAAGCTTGCTGCGCGCCCTCCTTGCTGCCCTGAGGATCTCAAATTCCACCACCTCATGATCAGTACAGCCACAGCTGTCCTTGAGTGTGACATTCCCCACAAGCCCCTCGTTGGTGAGAACAAGGTGCAGCATGGCACCTCTCCTTACTGGCTCCTCTATTGCTTGGAGAAGGAAGTTATTGTCAACATGTTCCAGGAACATCCTGGATTGCTTATGGCCTGCTGTGTTGTCCCTCCAACAGGTATCGGTGTGGTTGAAGTCCCCCATGAGGACCAGGGCTTGTGAACATGAAACTGCTCTGATCTGGCTACAGAGGGCCTCAACCACGCAGTCTTCCTGGTCAGGTGGCCTATAGCAGACCCCCACTATAACATCNCCCCTGGCCAGATTTAATTCTATCTGGGCTTTAGCATTCCTAACCTGATCCCTGACTGCTTAGATAATTTTTCTGTATTCCTCCTAGGCTACCTGTCCTTGCTTCCACCCTCTGTAGGCTTCCTTCTTCTGCTTGAGATTATCCAGGAGCTCCTTGTTCATCCATGCAGGTCTCCTGGCATTTTTGCCTGACTTCCTCTTTGTTGGGATGCATCACTCCTGAGCTTGGTGGAGGTGGTCTTTGAATACTATCCAGCTTTCTTGGGCTCCTCTTCCTTCCAGGGCTTTATCCCACTGTACTGCATCAAGCAGATCCCTGAAGCGGCCAAAGCCTGCTCTCCTGAAGTCCAGGCTACCAAGCTTGCTGCGCGCCCTCCTTGCTGCCCTGAGGATCTCAAATTCCACCACCTCATGATCAGTACAGCCACAGCTGTCCTTGAGTGTGACATTCCCCACAAGCCCCTCGTTGGTGAGAACAAGGTGCAGCATGGCACCTCTCCTTACTGGCTCCTCTATTGCTTGGAGAAGGAAGTTATTGTCAACATGTTCCAGGAACATCCTGGATTGCTTATGGCCTGCTGTGTTGTCCCTCCAACAGGTATCGGTGTGGTTGAAGTCCCCCATGAGGACCAGGGCTTGTGAACATGAAACTGCTCTGATCTGGCTACAGAGGGCCTCAACCACGCAGTCTTCCTGGTCAGGTGGCCTATAGCAGACCCCCACTATAACATCACCTGAAGGCGCTTTACTGGCAACTGTACTCACCCCTAATGAATCAGGATGGTATCGACATTTCTTCACATGCTCCAGCGTTCATTGCATAAATTTGATACTCCTGGTGTACAAAAAGCTCCATTGTAGAAACAGCCCTCACCATTTCATGCCTGGTAACGTAAATCCCAAAGATGTGTTTTGACTGAGTGTCCCGCTATGTAAGGACTTAAAAAAGTCATCATCTACCTCAGTTCTCCCGTTAACAATGGGTGCCCCAGATCATAGAGATTTTTGCATTCTATACAATGGAAGAAATAATCCAACCAAATATAGGTGGTTTTGTTTTATTCTGCAGTGGTGCTAGTAGTTGATATCTGTGTTATCCCTTTTACTATTATTCTTAAAGTTGCTGATACTGAAAGACACAATATCTGCAGATGAGGTTCAGAATTAAAAACATTGATGTAGAAGTACTGCAAATGAATTCTTTGAACTTGCATCTCAGTTCTGCTAAGTAAGAATAACATTGTCACATACAACCCTGAGAAAATGGCTATATAGAAATACTTGTAATATTTCAGATGTTACACAAATATTTTGCCAGTTGTAAATCTGAAAATGATTGGATTTCAGGGAAAGGAAATTATGTGGTAAGGTGAGTTAAAAAGCAGTTTCATTTATGGTGTAGTTAAGATGAGATGTCAGGATTTATGAATGGTGTTGGAAAGGTCTGAAAAGTTTTCATAGAAACTAAGGAATATTGGTGTACTTTTAGAGTTTAGGCTACTGTCAGTTCTTCAGTTCTCTCCTTTAAGGTAAAATTCCAGCCTTTCATTCTTATGGCAACCGCCACCAAAATAAAAATTAAATTATTTAGAACCAAGCATTTGTCAGTGTGGTTGTGACTGGAAAAAAAAAAAAAATTTAAAAAATTCACATGCTTCACAGATTTCCAGTACCATTTGCAGGAGGAAGGCCAAAATCATGGGAGGCAAGAAAGTTTACGAGCTTTTTTCCTCTGGCTCTGTCTAATGGAGTTCTAACTCCATTACTCTAAGCCTAAAATCAAATGGTCTGGAGAACTACGCCATGGTAAGAAATAGGTTGGTGAGATATACTAATTACTAACTTGTTTGCGAACAGATGTAGTTACTATCTCTGCATTTCTCTGTAGACCTCTTTAAATTGCAAAGCTAGCCTTGCAAAGAATTGGACAAATAGTCACAAGTATCTTGAAGCTAGATTCAGAGTTGTGGCTGAGAGAGAGGTCAAGGCAACAGAAGCAATGCTTATTTAGGTGTGGCTTCATCATAAATAAGCAAAGCCTGTGTCCTCTAACAAATGTTTGGTGTATCCCTTGATATCAGCAGGCTTTGGTATACCCCAGCCATTGCTTTCTCTTCTGCAGGTAGGATTTCTGCCACAAAGAGTTAGGCAAATTGTAATTTCTGTTATTTCTATGCATTATTTCAACACTAACCTACAAAAGGCAACATACCAGAAACTGGCTAAATGGAATTTAGATCCATTCAGGCTACTATGACATGTAAATTATTTTTAACCCTAGACACTAAAGTATGCCTATAAATCTAGCAATATATTTTAAAAGATCTTTATGATATTTGCAACATATGCAGGTTAATTTAATAGCAGTTTTAGATGGTAATTGCGATTGTATAGTCAAGGTAAAAATAATATAAGAACAGATGTTCTAAGGATGTAACAGACTTGATTCTGGTGTGATCTGGAAAAGTGTAAAGGTATGAAACTAAAAGACAGTCGAAGGTTGGGAAGGAAAGCAGGGAAACAATCACCGATCTTTGCAGAACCTTTTAAGTGATAATTAACAAGAATTCAAATAACACCCTTTCCCAAATTATTTGTTCAGTCCTAGCCACAGAGACTTAAACTGATACCAACAACTGTTATAACAGTTCTCAACATGTGGGTTTCAATAGTATTTTAGTACTGGCATACTTCTAATATCAGCCCATGAGCAGATTCACGTGAGACAGAGCTGGAAAGAGAATCTTTCCCCTGGTGAAGAGTGCAGCACTTTTATATGTAAGTGTTTAAAGCTGAAAGGTAAAGGGTAGCTAAGGTTATTTAAGAAACCTGCTGTCTTTTTCCCAACAGTGTAGCATTCAAACATAGCAACACAGAGCATCAGCTTCTAGTTCAAATCTTTTGGGGGGTGGCATTTGCTCAAAACTTGAGGGACTAGGGAATCCTAACAAAATAAATCTAACTTTATATGCAATATGGCCCCTAAAAATGAAAAGACTCAGAACTTTAAAAGTAAAGTGTTCTGATGCCCACACCTACTACAGTTAAAGTACTTTGAACAATTTAACAAATATATTTGGACAGTTAGATTCTGTTTGACCTATTTCTTATTGTTAATGTTGAAAAGATTCTAAAAAATATATACAGACACACATTCATTTATGTGTTGGGTTCCCTTCAGCTGGGAGCCTCTCTGAGCTGCGTTTCATAGTTGCAAAGAAGATATTATGCGCATAATAGTCATGCTGAAAAATATGACCTTAAATGTACTTTTTACAAGCACTAGTTGGAGAAATAAAACAAGTATTCAGATTTCAAAGCAAGCAAGGACTCAAAATATTAAGGAAAAATATGTTATTTCATACAACTTTCACCATTTTGTTTGTAGCTGACCACAACAATATTGGTCTACTGTGGCATAATGTGTATCATTCTGAAAGGATGACTTAACAGGTATAAATCAGCAAAGCTTCTCTAATTTCAATGTATAAGCTTTGAGGAAGAATCTGAGAAAAATCAGTTAGACACTAGCTCTCTCGGAAGAAAGCAATAAATAAGAAATGTCCTGGATGGAACTATAATAGTCACCTGATGATCTGGGGATGGAAGCCTCAGAACTTGTTGGGATTTTTGTTGAAGTCAGACATACTGACCTGGGTTCATTAAATGGTAGGCTGGTCATAAAAGCGTTTCTGTAGTGGTATAAGAAGCCCATTTAAAAAACAAACAAACAAACAAAAAAAACCCAACCACAAACAAAACCAAAACAAAACACCAACAAAACAAAAAATCTGAAAAAACAAAGCTATGCTTCTATGGTTTAGAGTCAATTGAACTTTTCCAGGGGGAAATTCAAAGCAGGACATTACAGAATGATTAAAGACACCTGAACTCTCTTTGCTTACCTCCGGTGGAAAACCTAGGGATTAATACAAAATTAAATGTTAGGCAACGCTAGCAGAGCTGGGTGCAGTCTCCATCGGTGTTTTCAATGGAGAGTGACTATATTAGTAACCCACTTTTGTAGAAAAATTTAAGTCATTATTTGGGGGTGTATGTTGTTGAAAATGCTTTTTGCTTTCTATTTTTCAATAGTTGTTTTAATCATGAATTTTAAATTTTCAAAACAAAAGACTCCTTGGCTTTCAATAGAAATTGTTAAACATTTTGAGTTATAATTTTTCTCCTGTTTTTTTTCTATTTTTTCTGAAGTCATAGTTGAATACTGAATTTCTTGCTAGAGTAATTCAAATGCTGTGGAATAAGATGATTAAATCAGTACTCCTACTTGCTCCTGTCACACAGTTCTGTTGATGCAGCAGTTTTGCTATTTCTACATGCTCAGTAGTTCTTAGGCTCTTGTTTCTCCCTCTTGGTACACTACAAAGCTGTAGAAGCCTCAGGTTACAGCCAATGCACATACTAATATACTAAGAATTCTTCCCTCACCAAAGTATACATGCTTTACACAGAACTTCAATTTTTCTATTTACCTAGTTTCTTTTAATTAAAGAGAAACCTATTAAATTACATAGATTACTTTGGTCATCACTTATTTTATGTGAAAATATTTATTTTCTCCAATACTTGCAAACCAGGCCAAGCTTTTTGGAGCAAGCATAACATTATGCTGATTCCAGTTCTAGGAGATCTTTTCATAAAGGGAAGAAGCAGTAGCAGCAAGCAGTGTTACAAGATTAACTGCCTTTAAAGGAAACATTTTTAAAGGATTCTATAAGTAAACTTGATTGAGGGCATTTGTGAAAGTGCTAAACAAATCAGAAGAACTTAATAGAAAATTTTAAGCACTTTAAAAGGAAGAAAACACGTTTTTTCCTTGTAGAGTAATCTTGAAAAGCCTTTTAAATAAATAATGCTATGACATTTGATATAATTAGGTTCAAAACCTATCATGAAATGACATCCATTTAAGGGTTTCTATTTAACAAACTATCAGGACTTGGGATGAGGGGGAAAAAAAATCCTGATGAACAATTAAACAAATGTCATCTCTTTACTCGATTCACTTTTATTTATTTAGCGAAGAAAACATTAATAGAAATTCAGATACGTTAGGATATTATGATAACTCTAGTACATTAATAATGCAAATAGCATAAGAAGGTTAATTCTCAAATGAGCAATTATTGTATAACATTCTTTCTTTGCAAAATACACCAACTCATTCAAAGAAAAAAAGCAATTTTGGGGTTTTTTTTTGTCTGCAGCTACTATCAAAATATACATAAGCATTTTGACCTGTTGGGTTTGAAAATAATTATCAGTTGACTATCATATGCTGAAGTCCAGCATTCAAAGATCAGGAATACATTATCAGTGAAAAAACTCTAGCCTTTATGCAGCATCAAAACCAGACAATAATTTCTGTGCAAAAGGGTCGTGTGACTGTAAAGTGTACCTTTCCCCAAAAGGCCAAAATGCAAGCACCATATTTGACTTTCAGATGGTCATGCTGCTCTTGAAGACAACTAAACCACAACAACTGCTCTCTTGGTTTGGCATTAATGCGTTCTCCCAACAGTTTTAACACTGTATGAGATGTTAACATATGAAGTCAATGCTCTATGTCACATTCAGATAATTATCCGAGTTGACTTTTGCAGTTTAAACTGAAGCAGAATTGTTCGAGAACTTGGATTTCAACATTTATAGTATTTTGTTAATTACGCATAATAAGAAAAGAGTTTCAAAGTGCCCCATCACAGAGCAAAAGTTGAGTTCTTTTGTAGCGGTGAGATCAGCATTTCTGCAATTGTCACACAGATAAGAGTCATAGATGTGGTGATGGGACAAAATCTCAAATTTATAATCCTGTATATGACTAAATTTATTAGTATCCTCTGTGGAAGTGATCTGCAGTCCTTAATTACACTCAGCACATAGGTGTATGATTTGCATCTGTACCATGTCAACAAAAACATATCCAGACTCCTCTATCTAGATAAGAACAGCCTTAAATAAAGAGTCGGAGGACAGGGTCTATGAAAGTGGAAGGTCTATGTCTATATTTTCAGAAGTTCAAAGTTTACTGGTTGTCTCTGAGCTGAAAGGTCAGCCTCTCATCATTCCTCAAATATTTTCTTTACTTATTGTTATCCTTAGTCCTCCTGACTGCACTAATGTGAAGATTAGGCCATTTGGCATACCTCTCCACATGACCTGTACTCTATTGTTGCTTTTTTATTTTAAATTGTGCCTTATTTATGATCAGTCCCTATGTCCAATAGACACATACATCACCTTGAAGCAGCTCTTCCGATGGACAGTGCATATCTCTGTGGACAGCCTATGTTCTTACACAAATTACCATTCTTGACGTATAATAATTAACCTTTTCATATGTCCTCATCATGAACTTCGGATAGCCTTGAACAGGCTGACTTAACAGCACAAGAAGCACACTGAAGTTCATTGCAATAGTCCAACGCTGCTTTTTTCCACTTAGGTCTGCAGCTTGCAGTTTTCCAAACTAGTTCCTACCCAACTGCAGCAAGAAATTATTGGGTCACCCCAATCTCAGCACTGTCAACAAACTGACAACACATCAACTTGTGTCCTGTAAAAATGCATACCTGGTTATTTTGACCCACTGCCATATATCATTAAAATCCATAGACACAATATCAGCCCAGTGCACAACCAAATGGAAGCATAACTATAGTCTGTGAGAACAACATCTGGAAGAGAGTAAATGGGGGGAAGGAACAGGAAGGATGTGGTATTACGAGTATATCCTATAATTATCTGATCTCTTTCATCTATCAAATTGCTTTTATTTTAGGCAGAATACAGTGCGTGGGGAGGGCCCTCAGGAAGCTGGAAAATACACCCCATTTTTCTTTTTTCAAAAAAGGTCTTCAACAATTCTGAATTAAAAAAAAAAACAAAAACCCAACCATCTAAAGCCTGCTTGTTCTGGATGGTTTAGATTTTTATAGCAGAAGAAAATTATCTTTTCTCAATTCTCTAAAAGAACATTCTTATGAGAGCCACATGAAACATCAGATTCACCTGTTCCATCACAAATACATGGATACATATGACATTTGTACCAGAATTTCCCATGTAACCTGGCACTAGCGTTAAGCTTGTCACCAACCTCCTCCAGAACCATCTGCACATGCACTTTCAGGTTCTGAAATCCAATTAATCCACACCAAAGCATGGGTTGCAGGAAGTACTCTGCAATGATAGAAGTGTCTAGGCCCTGTTAATAAGGATACCACACACAAAAGATGCACAGATATCTACCTGCAGATAAATATGATTTGAGCACTTCCACTCCCCATGCACCAGAAATTCCTCAGGTAGTAAAACCGAATAGTTTTAATTCCAAATGTCACCTTTTTCAAGGCTTATATAGCATTCAAATTTCCAAAGCTATGTTGCCTTGAGCTCCTTGCTGGCACACAACATCAGTTTGTAGAGCCTGCTGGCATTGTCTCCTCGTAAGCCTGTCATCCACACCTGCACCTCCATTACCAAGTCACACGTGGCAGGGACTGCAACCACCCCAGCCACTAATTCACCAAGTATAAGGAAACTCTGAGTCCACACAAATGAAATTATTCATAAGTGACTTGAATAAAATACAATATTTTGTACTATCTTCTACATTTAATGTTTGCTTTTCTATTTTTGATATTATGATACAAGAGAAGAAATACAATTTGTGACTGGTTCACGTCTCTTCATTAAAACTTTAATTTTTTAAAAAAGACATTGTTCTCCCCCCTCACATTACAACTTAAAATATTTGGACTCTTAAGTTATGTTACTGGAAGCATATTTCAGTTTTAATCAAAATTTAAAGTA
Organism: Chionis minor; assembly: GCA_013398295.1. Taxonomy (NCBI): domain Eukaryota; kingdom Metazoa; phylum Chordata; class Aves; order Charadriiformes; family Chionidae; genus Chionis; species Chionis minor. Next base: position 61,675 of record VZSF01003791.1, read on the forward strand.
CTTACCAAAGCATGGACTAGAATAGGATGATGTTCTTTCTCCACTACAGACATTGTGAGGAAATTATTCTGACTGGACACTTACCTTACAACATAAAGGTATTAACTGGGTAATTTAATTCAAAATCTAGTAGTGACTTAAGGCATTTTAGAGTTATCACAGAAATTCAAGATGCAATAAATAATGTGTTATATTAGTAAGGCCTAAATTTTAATGTATTTTGCATTAGGAGGAAAGGTGCTAAATAAATGTGGGGGGTTTATTTTTATTACTGGAATATTTATAGGCTATTATGTCCAAAACTCAAGTTGTACGAGACAGTAAACTAATAAATATTTTAAACATTTATATGGTCATAAAAAAATGGATCTACCTGCAGAGTTAGCTGCTATCCATATGAACGTGACTGGCAGAAACAGACCTCTGAACAATTGGCTCTGTAGAACAATGACAATTTCACTCACGGTCTTTAAAATTCTTTCTTCACGCAAATGTCTGAAATGAAGTAGGCTGGAATTTGTCCTTAGGTCTGGAAAATAAAAGAAAGATATAATTATTGGACAAATAATTATAAGCAATGAGGCATTCCTCAAATTTCATTTTTAAGTCCCACAAATGGTATGAATCATAATACCAAAAAACGAATAAACCAGTTTTACAGCAGTAATCGATATATGTGCTATATGTAATTAGAGTATTTATGTTAACCTACAAATATAGTTAAAATATGTAGCACAGAATACAGTACATTTCATGAAATCAGTGTTAAAAATACTAAATAATAATCAGGCTAATACGGACAGGTTACATTTTTTTATATATGTATATACACACACTTCCTTATAAGATGTTAATGTAACTTTAAAGTTTCTATGTCAGTCTCCAGTAAAGAAATTACGTGAAAATAATCATAGAGCCATAATCAAAGAGAGTCTACAAAAGGTCCCCCCTCAAATGCTGCAATGTGTCAACAGCAGAGCACGGGGAATTATTAGAAGTTAAAAAGTATGAAAAAAATATTTTGAGGAACAGTCTGCTAAATTCCTGAAACGCACACCGAGAACCAAGCATCACAGCCATGCTGACGGAACACAGCCCTCCACAGCAAGAACGTGGCCCTGTGGGATGCGAGCAGGGCAGGGACACGGTGGGCAGCTGGGTGCCCAGGTCATCACCTGCAAGTCTGTAGCAGGGGGGCTGATCTAGGGTCAAGCAGGGAAGCCGTGTTGGCAGGTCAGGAGCAGGAGCAGAGGAGGCGTTGGCCTCCACTGAGCCATCTCACCACCACACACCTGCACCCTATCTGAGCTGGCCTTGAGCCCTGGCAGCTCAACCCCGAGGTGTGCAAAACATGCTCACAGTCCTGAGGGAGACCCATAGAGACTAGAAGTGGAAAAGAACCAAAAAAGGAAATGACCAAAGGCCATTGCAGGAGACTTAATTTAATTATTTGCATTGTTTTCTCTAAAGAAGCAATTAGGAAGTTTCCTACACTACAGACAGGTCTTCAGAGGAGATGAAACTGTTGAAAGGTCAACAGAAGATACTCCCAAGCAAATAAATAATTTGAATAGGCAGGATCAGGTGGTATCTACACAGCAGCTCTATTGGGGATCTCTTCACCTCATGCTTAAAGTCCACTTTAGTATGAAAACAATTGGAAACTGTGAAACTGGTCTAAGCACAAAGGTTCCAGCATGGATCCAAATTACTAGAGCTTGAGAAAAGTCTTAAATATCACACTATCAGATAAAAAAAAACAAAAAACAAAACACAACCCCCCCCTCAGAATATAAAAATCCTGTGTAAATCAATATCATATCCTCATATTGTATCCTCTCTACAACTACCTGAAAGGAGGTTATAGCGAGGTGGGGGTCAATCTCTTCTCCCAAGTAACAAACAACAGGACAAGAGGAAATGGCCTCAAGTTCTGCCACGGCAGGTTTAGGTTGGATATTAGGAAAAACTTCTTTACCGAAAGGGTTATCAAGCATTGGAACAGGCTGCCCAGGGAGGTGGTGGAATCGCCGTCCCTGGAGGTATTTAAAAGACGGGTAGACGTGGTGCTAAGGGACATGGTTTAGGGGTGGTTTTGGCAGTGTAGGTTTATGGTTGGACTCGATGATCTTGAAGGTCCCTTCCAACCCAAGTGATTCTATGATTCTATGATCATAGAATCATAGAATGATTAGAGTTGGAAGCAGCCTTAAAGATCATCTAGCCCCAACCCCCTGCCATGGGCAGGGAGACCTTCCACTAGAGCAGGTTGCTCAAAGTCCCGTCCAGCTGGGCCTTGAACACTTCCAGAGATGGGGCATCCACAACTTCTCTGGGCAACCCGTTCCAGTACCTCACCACCCTCATATTGAACAATTTCTTCCTAATATTGAATCTGAATCTACCTTCTTTCAGTTTAAAACTGTTACCCCTCATCCTATCACTGCACTCCCTGATAAAGTCCCTCCCCATCTTTCCTGTAGGCCCTCTTTAGGTACTGAAAGGCTGCTGTAAGGTGTCCCCGGAGCCTTCTCTTCTCCAGGCTGAACAACCCCAACTGTCTCAGCCTGTCTTCCTTCACAGGAGAGGTGCTCCAGCCCTCTGATTGTCTTTGTGGCCCTCCTCTGGACCCACTCCAACAGGTCCATCTTCTTCCAAGGTTGGGAGCCCCAGAGCTGGATAAAGTACTCCAGGTGGGGTCTCACAAGAGCAGAGCAGAAGGGCAGAATCACCTCTCTCACCATGACCTGCTGGCCACACTTCTTTTGATGCAGCCCAGGATATGGTTGGCCTTCTGGGCTGCAAGCGCACATTGCTGGCTCATGTTGAGCTACTCATCCACCAACACCCACAAGTCCTTCTCCTCAGGGCTGTTCTTGATCCATTCTCTGCCCAGCCTGTATTGCGCATGGGATTGCCCCAACCCACGTGCAAGACCTTGCATTTGGCCTGGTTAAACTTCATGAGGTTTACAGGGGCCCATCTCTCAAGCCTGTCCAGGTCCCTTTGGATGGCATCCCTTCTCTGCAGCATGTCAGCTGCACCACACAGCTTGGTGGTGTCAGCAAACTTGCTGAGGGCGCACTCAATCCCACTGTCCATGTTGCCAACAAAGATGTTAAACAGCACTGGTCCCAGTACCGAGCCTGAGGAACACTGGTCGTCACTGCTCGCCACCTGGACATCGAGCCGTTGACCGCAACTCTTTGAGTACAACTGTCCAGCCAATTCCTTACCCACCAAGTGGTCCATCAGTCAAATCCATGTCTCTCTAATGTAGAGAGGACATTCAGGACAGTATTTTACGACATCTTATGTAGTAAACCAGTTTCTGTTACTTTCTTCCCTCTCCTCCAAGTCAGTGTTGGCAATTTTTGAAGGACTCCATAAAGACATTAATAAAGGTGATTCAGTTAATTCTTGTATTTTCTTGCAAGATTTCTCTTTACAGACAATAGAAGAGAGTATCCTCTAGCAAATTAATTGTTTGTAAAAAACAGTAACTAAGAGTAATAGGCCATCAACGTTCATGATGAAGAAAGTTTGCCGAATGCTACAAAAAGTTCAAATTACCTCGCAGGACAGGATCTAGCAGCATCTCTAAGATCTAACTCAAAGGAAATGGTTGAGTTGCTAGCTTGAAGCAATAGACATTTTTTTCATTTAACAAATAGCTGAATTTTGTAATTCCCTGTGAAGGACCAAAGTACACAGAGATTCAAAAAGAGATCAGACAAGAGGCTAGGCCCCTCTAACCACAGTAAATAAAATTGCTACGTGGCTTCACTAGTTCTCTAGCAGCCACTATAGCTCTCAGTGGATGTGGTATCCATTAACCTTCTGCTTCACAGTCAACTATTTATAACAAAAATCTGCTACAGCTGTGTATTGCCATGACCATTAATAAAATGGGAATCATCACAGAGTTAAAAGACAAAGAAGTAAAGGGAAACTGCATTGACTTTGCATCTCCAAAGAATTCCGCTCAACATTATGCAAAGAGTTTCATTGATCAATTCTCTTTTTTATGATGGAATTTTTCATCTATTATTACCATGAAAAAAATGAAACCGGTATTCATATTTTATAATGTATTATCTCTCTGTCTTGTGAAATTCATTTTGAATATAAATATTTATAGTATTAGCTAGATCGCTAGATAGTATTTCATGTTTTGCAGACTACCTACGTAAAAGAAGTTACAAAGGACTTAGTGTTTTCAGGGCGAGCAGTAGAAATAGTTCACACTTTACTGTAAGCAGGCCTTTTTGCATTTAGTTCCTTAGGTTCACGTCATTTCAACATGCTTTTGTCACAGTCTGGCAAAAGCATCGATGCTGTTGTTTGTATATTTGTTTGTACTCTGACATCACTCTCTCTGCCCATGCAGATCCCCTTATAAGTTCAGGGGCTTAGTTTGCTTTGCTGTTTTCCTTTTGATTCTTGTCAATCTCCAGGATGATGTACTGTGACAGGTATCACCTTGTATTAATGTCTTCTATGTTATTTGATGGAACAAGTCATAAAATGAAATGATATGCTATTTTCCAAAGGAAGCTCACTGTCAGAATTATGATTTACTCTTAGGTTTGTAATCACTACTTTTTGCTTCAACCTGTGATAAATTTTCTAAGGTTTCCTCAGCTGCAAGCAGAAACAAGCTATCCAATACTTCAAACGAGGGAAGCTAACTTCTGTAAAAGGTCATAGTAGGAACCACGGTCACACTGCTACTTGCAGTTACTAATCAAATGTAGGATGGAGAAATCTCCCATCCAAGCTGACTGTTGTCCTTTTGCAGATGGTAGCATTCTTGCAAAAGTGTTCTAACTGGAATTCTTACTATATATTCCTAGTTATTTTCTCCATTGAAAGCTTAATTTTCCTTATTTTAGTCTGTCTATCAGTTAAGTATGCAAGCAATATCATTGAAGTGACATACTTAGCTATTTTCCCAACGCAGTCGTACTCTCCAAGAAACAGACAAGAGGTGGTCTCTTGATGAGCAGTAAGATCATTAACTTTCACAAGAGCTTTCACCACACAGTTCTGAAGATGGAAGTAAATGAACAAACTCTCCAATCAGGGGTGCTACACATTACAGAAGGTGAAATCTAGCTCCTAAACACTTCCAAGTAATTACACTAGCTCAATTTTGGGTTTGGGATTTTTTTTTTTTTAATATATATATAACTATTAACATCTACTCAGGGTTGAAAATTCTCTAAAGACTTTTTCAGTAACTTGGAAAACAGGGTTCTGATTCCCTTCAGCACTTTAGAAAAACATGTACAATGAATATCAATATTCAGCATTAGCAAGAGGAAAAAATAGCCCTGACCATTGCTGCACTTAATAGCAGTTGTTATTGTAACCACCTTCAAGGATCAGTTCCAAATTAAACATTCCTATAAATTTTTCTATGATTATTTTCTTTTTTTTTTCCAGAAACACTTTTTCATTTATTTTGTGAATTCTTGCAAATATGCACCTTGTGTATGTTCCTAATATTGGCATATCTAAATTTGACTTTCTATGGCACAAATGATTTTAAAAGACCAGTATTTTGTGCCAGACGGTAGGCAGCTGTATTGTCAAATTCAATTTGACAATTGGGGGATAAAAATCGCCTTCATTTTTCATACCAGGACATGCTGGTCATAGAATCATAGAATCATAGAATGGTTAGAGTTGGAAGGGACCTTAAAGATCACCAAGTTCCAACCCCCCTGCCACGGGCAGGGACACCTCCCACTAGAGCAGGTTGCTCAAAGCCCCATCCAGCCTGGCCTTAAACACTTCCAGGGATGGGGCCTCCACAACTTCCCTGGGCAACCTGTTCCAGTGCCCCACCACCCTCACAGTAAAGAACTTCTTCCTAATATCCAATCTAAATCTCCCCTCTTCCAATTTAAAACCATTACCCCTTGTCCTATCACTAGACTTCCTGACAAAGAGTCCCTCTCCGGCTCTCCTGTAGGCTCCCTTCAGATACTGAAAGGCTGCTATGAGGTCTCCCCGGAGCCTTCTCTTCTCCAGGCTGAACAGCCCCAGCTCTCTCAGCCTATCCCCATAGGAGAGGTGCTCCATCCCTCTAATCATCTTAGTGGCCCTTCGCTGGACCTGTTCCAACAGTTC